>JAOBRD020752401.1:0-11785 GCA_027575215.2 Hydrozoanthus sils
TGGCTAATTGTTTTTTAAAGTTCGCTGAGCTTCGATCTTCGACTGAACAATACAGAATAAATAAGAAATGCTTCGCATTTTATAATGACTAGAAATCGTCCCGGGAAAATGCCTCGGCGAATTCGTTTTTTAACACATATATTGCAACACCTGTTTGGCTTAGTTTTTCTTCGATTTAAAAAATATAGAAATAAGAATAATTTAAGAACAATTTGAGGCTCAAATCGCCAAGAAGTTAAGAACAATGAGCCTCGGGCGAATTTACTGCATGGTTCTTATAAAAAAAAAGCGTGTATACAACACTTGGTCGTAAAAATTTAAATATTAACAAATTCGTATTTCTTGTTACAACGTGATCATCTTTAGGTCAATCATTTGTGGTTTGATGTATTATCTTAAGAAATTTAAAAACATA
Source organism: Hydrozoanthus sils (assembly GCA_027575215.2). Classification (NCBI taxonomy): domain Eukaryota; kingdom Metazoa; phylum Cnidaria; class Anthozoa; order Zoantharia; family Hydrozoanthidae; genus Hydrozoanthus; species Hydrozoanthus sils. The sequence goes on from JAOBRD020752401.1 coordinate 416, forward strand.
AAATATAGTGAAGGTCAATCTTTAAAAATGTTCCTAAATCTCAAGTCTCAATCTTTGTCCCGAAAAACGCTTAGAGCGAACACACTGAATTATATTCTCTCGCAAAAGCTTAAGTACAACCAATAGGCTCGTGTATTTTCGTAATTTCGAATTTCGTTTAACCTTAAAGTTGAAAAGTTTCCTTTATCCATCCTGTACAACTGATCATGAATACTCTATTAGAAAGTTATTGATCAAATTAAACGATCTTAAATATCAACTGGTAGTTGTTTTTGTGAAAGGTTTGTCGGGTAGCATGCATTGAAACCAATATCCTTTAACTTACGCTCAATTCGCTGTTGTAGTGCGGTCGCTGACTTGAACTGCAGAGGTTATCAAATGAAAGAAGACTGGTTAGCAACAAACGCGATGCTTTCTCGCACGATCTGTTGAAGGGTAATAAAGATTGCTCTTTATACAACATAATTTTACACCGCTTTCGTGCACTGACGTATACGTCAAGGGGCGTTCTCGGTTATGTGCATTGTGCATTAAGAGGCAATTATAGGCGGCACTCGATAGAGGAAATATCTAGACTTTGGTTTTGACTCTTCCTTTTAAGCATGCATATACATTACGGGATTTAACTGAAAATTTTGGGCTGAAATTAGTGGGTAGATAATATGGGCTCGAATCAGGGAAACATTCTGGCTTCTCATCAGTTTGAAAATATATATCATAGTAAACCTTTTTTTTATCAGAATCGAGTCTAAAATTTGTCAGCTTATTTTACTTAATAAATGGAGATAAAAATAACTGTGTTCGCTTACGTAATCATGAAATTAGTCGCTCACATAACCTTTTTGCTGAAAAAAAAAATTAATGTTTGATAAAACAGCCCCGAAGACTTCCTGGTAGCTACAAAGAGGGTATGTACATATTGTGCCTGAGAATGTCTTTTTCCTTTCCTCAAGCGATATGTACACTGATCAGCGTAACCTGTTGTCTCAATCCCAAACTGTTCGAACTTATTAGGAGGGTTTACCCCAAGATTACTACAATCCAGTTTCGTGGCCAGTTTGAGTTATTTATATCGAAGCAACGTTGAGTAGCTGACGATTTTGCCATCAGACCTTTAGTTCTCCAGTAAGATTTTGTGTGGTAGAAAAAACAAAGCTTGCGCATCGAAAGAACTAATTTTGTAACTGCTGTGTGTTTAAACATAATACTGAACTCTTCGAGTTTGATTCTTGCCAGTTAAATCAAAATCTCTTTAGTGCTACCATAAGTACACGCAACTTTTTGCGCATGCGCAAATCATAAAATCCAAACAATATTTTAAAAACTTTTGGTTTACTTTCTCGTTAAGGTAAGGATGCGCACGTTTTTAAAACTGTTTGCGATAAAGGATTGTAAAGCAAAACACCACCCAATGACTATTTTGAAGCACGTTATAAATCGTAACGAAGACCCTCAGTCGTGTCAGATATTGTCATTTGAACATCACAAGCTAAATAATAAATTATTATACAAACTTTATTGCCCTAAAGTGGTAACTGATATAAACACAATTTATAGTTTCAAGTTTGACACTGTCACTTGGCCGAAAATGGAGATTAGAAATGCGAGTTTCGCTGACTACCTATACCAAATACTTTCAGTGGACGAACAGCGTGGCTAAATAGAGGGTATTTCAAGCAGAACACTCAATTGAGAATCACTTTTCAAGAAGTTCTCTGATTATGCTGTTTCTTCTAAGACATTCTATAAAATAAAAAGAACGAGGCTTGTGGTATCTTTGTATAAACAGCCAGTTTTGTATTATAGGGTTGATAATTTAAGATATATTGATCAAACTCAATTATTGACACAAAAGATAATTGCTTCAGCAATATATGTAAATGGCTGACTACGTTCGAACAATAGACCAGGAACAGGAAGTTCACATAAGGTCAGAAGGAGTTGATATACTAGATTGAGAATATCATAATACACTACAATGGACTGTTATAACGATATCTCAATAGAAATAGGTTTGGGTCATCGAGATACGTTTTTTTTCAGTCGATTTAGTTCCTCTTAATCAGTTTAATTGGGTTTTCGTAATTTTACATTCCAACACATGCAACTTGATGTACTTTGTATAGCTTTAAGCTCGATGTTTGCACAGCGCCAGCCCATTTCATATTTATTGTTATTATTTGTCGAAATTATCAAATAAACAGACATTAGGGTGTATTTCTTTGGGAAAAATCCTAATTCGGATTCAGATTAGTCCAAAGGCCTGGGATATTGCGTTTCTGTGATAAAATTCAAAAAGGGTTTATGAATTCAATGAATAAGCTCGCGACGACGACTCAATAGTTTAATCCGAATCCGGACTCTCGGGATTATTTGATTTTGGGTTTCTTTGGGAAAGGACTCGAAAAAAGTACATGTAGCGAGCCGTCCTAAAATTCTGCTGTCTTGGTGGATTTTTTGTTTCAGTTCAAGGAAAGGAACCCACGATTAACCCGTTTTCGGAATTTTTGTTTCTTTCGCAAAAAAGAATTCGTGTAAACTCAACCAACTAACCACGTTTTTACACAAACTGTTCGCCCGTGTATCAGAGTACGTACAATGACTACATTACGATTAACAAAAAACACAATTGTTTAAATCTTCACCGTCCAAACACAATATAACTTCCAACTACTTAAATAACCTCGAAACTGCAAAGAAGACAACGGCGGTTGTACTTTCAATGGCAAATAAAAAATAGCCACATTTTAGTAAGCATGTCAAGAAACAGTAGAAAAACCCGACCGATGAAAACTGCCAGCTCGGAGTCAGTCCAATCATGAATACCGATAAAGCTTAACAATGTCTGACTGATTTAACAACAACAACCGAACATTTGTTTTCCCACTTCAAACGGTTACTTTACATATCTAACATTTTCACATTACACTTTTAGGGTGCTTAGTCGACTCCAGAAGTGGTAACTGGAACTAGTCAAAAAGTGTTCAAATGAAATTAGTAAAGAAAACTGTATACAAAGATATTACAAAAAGTAAGCGTGCAGCTAGGTTACGGGTACTGAGCTATAGATTTCAGTACAAGTTTAATTGATAGAAAACAGGCTATTATGTTGATATAAGAAACAAGTAAAAACTTAGAGAAAAGAAAAAAGATTGCCGTGCCAAAAGCAAGATGAGAGCGTTTGGTCTGAAGCAAAGGTCCTTTGCTTCATAACTGTGGAACCTTATCCCAAATGAAGTCAAGAAAACCATTGAGAACAAGGAAGAGTGTGCATTTGGAGACGTACTTGGTGTAGCGTAACACGAAATGAACTGCAACAATGATGCGATTACAAAGCCCTGCCGACGGAAGGAAACCTTCAAGACTGTTTCTTACAATTTAAAACGGAAGCAGCTCTCTTCGTTTGCACTGCCCGAGAATAATTACCATATAAGACGACTCTCTACTATTTTTCAGTATGATTGACAAGCTTTTGACAGACTCACAAGTACCGGCAAGGCCAAAGTAGAGCACGCTTTCTAAAAATAGACTTAAACTGATGTAGGAAGGCGCTAGGCCTGAGGAGATGTACACTCCACTGAGTACCTTTGGTGTCATCACTTCAATGCACGCTGAAATTCAAGTACGCTACGTAATAGATATAGTTAAGCCTTGTCTATACACCAGAGCCAATTTCAACAGAAGCAACTTTACAACTCTTTTTATAAGTTATTTTTTGCAGCCACTTCCTTAAAAGCATTTCGAACGAAGCCAGTATTATTAGGCTAACACAACGGTCATCGCGTTCTCCAATTATGCACAGTATTGTCGAAGCATAGTACTCAAGATATACGTGGGATGTATGAAAGTGATAACTCATTGTTTTTGAGGCGGCTCCTATTTTCACAAGGTCTTTATCCACTCACTCCGAGAAACAGTATATATTGCCAAAGGGCTTTTTCCGTACTTTTAATGTGTAGCACGAAAGTTTGCGGGTTTTGAAACTTGACCTCAATTCTTAAATAGTTCCCACTGAAAAAGAAACACGAAATAACACGCCCCAAAAATCAAATCCCCTGCCAGGTAGATTTTCAACTCGGGCGATATACGTGAATTTAAACGCGAAATTAAATCGAAATGATTTTTAATTGGAAAAAGAAACCGAATCTATCAAGAGAGTGTTGTATCTGAAAGTCAGGTAATATATATCACTCAAGGGCACAACAGAGGCAGAGACGGAGATGAAAGGCCAAAACGTTGTGACGTTTGTAAAGATGTTTTACGTACTAGTTTAGCGAAAGATAATGGAACTCCTGGTTTAAAGAAAAGATGAGCCAACAGTTCTGGATAATCAAAACAGATAAAGAAAGTGTTTTGGAAGGAATTAATCCCCTTATGTAAAGCATCGAGCTACAAAGCTTATGAACAAAACTTGAAAATTGTAATGGATCCTGATCTCTTAATTAATCACCTAATTCCACAAATTTAAATGCAAACTAGCATGTATACAACCATCGTTCCCATACTATATTTTCACACATTTACAGTGAAACAAGCAGAAAGAACAGACCATCAGATTTCTATCAAAAACAAATCAAACCTCATAAACGCTAATTGACCAGTTGCTTTAAGATTTCCTAGACCTTTACAATTGACTACCTAGTTGAATTCCTCACTATGTGTAACAGCTGTTCAATCAATACAGCTGGAAAAACATATTTATAATATTAGACATCAAGTTTCTGATTTTTTTCCAATTCTATCTGTAAATAGTTCTTCTGAAAAACAAACTCTTGTGAATAACGACATAAAAAAATAATAAAATAAAGAGCAAGAAAGAAAAAAAAATATACTTGAAAACTTCTTCGAATTGCAATCGTTTTTTTTGGCACCCATGCAATTTTATCAATGTCGTATCGAAAACCACGTGTTGTGTAAACCGACCTTGAAGGAACAATCAATCCTGCTGGGCGAGTAACCGTTAAAAGTCCCTCCTATAACTCATACCTTTAGTTTCGAGGGTATATCATAGGAAATTCCTCCAATCGATCCCTTGGTATCTACATATCGATTCCTTCTTCATTGCTATTTCCCCCTAATCCCAAGTATCCCCAAATCCTTGCATAATTGATATGTTTTTAAGAGGTCACCCCAATCCTTGGTACCTTTACAAGAGGCTCTAACAATCGTAGCCTGAAATTGCTTCAAGATGTCGACCAGAGGTAACCCTAATGAAGTTTAACTTCTACTTTTAAGTATTTTTATCATGATCTGGGGATCCCAATCCAGGGGTGTCGCCAATCATCCCAAGCCTGGTTTCCTCAGCCAAATCTAGGGTAGTAAATCCTAGATAACCAGGATTCGCACTCTTTTTCAGGACCTTCTGAAATTCCATGACTTTTCTCGATTTTCCATGACCTAGCATTGTTATTTTCTCTCTCAATACATCAAAAGTAGTTTGATTTGTCCCTTTTCCTAGCATAATGCAAGCTAAACAAGGTGAAGAAAGGGATGTCTACTTTGAGACATAATAGCATTACCAAGTTCAACTCTAGGAATGAAAATGACTTAATTCTCGCACGGTTTTACCGCAATGCGTCTCCGCGAGTATATCTCTGCGGTGAAATCATTTGTTACTTAGCAAAAAGGAGTGTAATTTTGTGCAAATATATGGATTGGTTATATTTTTTTCCAACACGTTGTTACCAATCAAAATTCTGCCAATTTTCCACGACTTTCCATGACCCTAATCTAAATTCAATGACTTTTCCAGGGCTGGAAAATAAAATTCATAACTCCATGACTTTCCAGGTTTTCCATGACCCATACGAACCCTGTTAACTTCAGGCGAAGCTCTTTCGGGTACCCAAATTGATTTCACAAGAGAACAGAGCAACTCCAAGAGTTAGATTTTAATGTCTTGAAAAAATTGTACGAAAAATTATTTACACACTATAAAATTGAAGGCATTTGCTAAGATGCGAACGATTCGCCATGTACAAAATATATTTTCTTCAAATCTTTTACTGATCGGCCTGAAAATTTTCGAATTTCGACTGAATTTCTAAATAATTTCGAAACTATTTTGCAGACTTCAAAAACTGCAGAGCTCCATCGGAGTACCCAAATCTTTCAGTGAAAGCATCCCAAATATTAGGGAGTTTAAGCAACGAGGACGACAACGCCGACGATGACGGCAGAGAACAATAGTGAATACAATAGCTGCACGTTGGAATGTACCGTGCTGGTCAGCTGCACGCCGTCGGCAGAAAACAATAGTGAATACAATAGCTGCACGTTGGAATGCACCGTGCTGGTCAGCTGCACGCCGTCGGCAGAAAACAATAGTGAATACAATAGCTGCACGTTGGAATGCACCGTGCAGGCCACCTGCACGCCGTCGTCTTCAAAATTACAACGTGAACAGCTCACTTTTGAAGTTTTTCTAACTACGAGAACGACCTACATTAAATTTTGTCAATTTTCATTCTTCTTTAAGAAGAACCCTTTCATCTTTTTCTATTCACAAAGCGGAACTCGGATAAAAGAGAAAGCAAACTAGCCGTACGTAATCGAAAAGGAAAAGCAAGAAGTATATTTGTTAGTAAATTCTCCCAACTAGGACCCATACTTTTTGTATAACCAGCTTAGGAGAATTTGGCTTTTCATCTTCAATTGTTCACCTTGTTTGATCAGTTTCTATTTTCTTATTACCGAGTGACTTATTTTGTATGTGTTATGTAAGGAAAAGTTAGATGTTGATAAACTGGCCTGGGCTGAAAGGGCCAAAGTCTCTATTGTAGTTAATGCTACGGCAAGAATAACTTACTCATAAAAGAAAAAAAAATGATGACAAACAGACGATGAAACATTATACGTAAAGATAAGTAAGTGCTGGCCCCCCTAAAATTAGTTACCTCAACGATTTCAACTGATTTAACTTCTAATTTTGAATTATTTAGACAACAAAAGGCTTCAGTGCAAATTGCAACAAATGAAAGCATTGAAATGTTAATTATGGTTTAACTTAAGTCGCTCTCCATTGACCGGCCAAACCGGCCAGTTCTTAAATGGAAAACACGAGCTTTCAGAACTGGTTCTGGCCAGAATGGCCCTGCTCGTGGCTCAGTGTCGTTCAGTTCTCCCGCTCTGGTCGGCTAAAGCGCGGAAATTTAAGAATTGTGGCAGGGAAAACGTACGCGCGCGCCTTATCAGTTTTTACTGCGGGCTAGTAGGATTTGGAAAATGTCTCAACGTAATAGCTTTTTCTGATCGGCCCAGGACCTTTCCATTTAAACCGGCCAGAACCAGTTCTTTTCGGCCGGCCGGCCGGACTGGTTAAAAGGAAAAACGACTTTAGTTTTCCTGAACTAACTCTGCCTGGTCACCATGCATGAACAGCGAAATTTTGTGAGAACACGTCTATTAACTTGAGCCATTTTGTTTACTGACGGGTCTAGCAGGAGAACCCTCTCTGTTGACTTGGCAGAATCCCGATGAAACTCAGCTTCCTGGAAAGTCTTCGTCTTGTTTCTGTTTAGTAGTGATAAGTCGATCTACCAAAGATTCCAAAATGCATGATGCTTCCCCTGAAACCATTCCTTTCAAAATTTACAAATACTTTTTATATGTTGAACCTAAATTTACATGTATAAACATTTCTTTATAACTAAAATCATGTCCTACGTCTATCCTGCTTCCTCCGGCTACAAGTCTTCTTGCAGTGAGTACCAATTGCTTGGCCCGCAAACATTGCACGATGAACTCTTTTGCTAACTATGGCTTCCTTTCTAATTGTCCTTCCAAATATAACTTGTCCACACATTCTTATGCTGGCTACGCGAACTTGATAACGAAGCCCAATTTAAGCTAATGATGAGATAACTCTTCTTCCAACATTGCAGCCATGTTGTCGTCGTCATCATCATCATCATCATCATCATCATCATCATCATCACTACGTATTGCTTTTCGATTATTGTCATTAGATTCTGAGCCCCCATCACTATCATCAGAACTGCTTTCATTCCTTTTTCTTTTCCCTGACGAGACAAAACTATCATTCAGCGTTTTATCTACCTTATTGCCCTCCACATTTTCTAGCTCTGCTTCACTGTCTGCGCTGTTTGAGCTAGATGATGATGAAGATGACAAATTACGACTGCTGCTTGCAGACGATGAACCTGATATACTCCCAATAACATCACTGGCACAGCTAGAATTCATTAGTTCTTCAACCTCTTTATCCATATCTTCCACTTCTTCTGAAGAGAACGACAACAAAGGGTTTATGGAAGACATGAGAAAATCAGCACTGCTTGAAGAGGTTCGAGGTCCAACCGTTTCACTCACGGCGGATGCTTGTTCCTTTGCTTCTTTATTAGGTCGTTTTATGAGGTTTTGGGGCGTTCCCCGCGGGGTGCTCTTGGGTGTACCCTTTGAGAAAGAGGTTGTCAGGTATTTTTCAATCCCTTCCACCGGGAAGAGCTCTTCGTCTACCCACTCCCACCTCTCTGCACAACACCACAGCCAATTAGGATTAACTAACTGGATCTGGGGGACCTTAAACGCATGGTAGGCTTTTTCAGTACCAAGGCGAGCTGCAATCACGTGTGTTGTGATAGTATCCGTGGAACTAGTGTCAGAAGGTCTAACCAACTTATTGCTTACTTTGGCCCCTAGAGCACACGCAAGCCGCCAGGGCTGACTCTGCTCAGGCTCAATATTGGTAGGAATAACTCCTGTAAATACAATGTTTGTACCGTGGAGGACGGCACGGCGTAGCTCGGTGATTACCAGCTTTGTGTCAGGTTTACAAGTTTGTGGGCTGCAGAACTTTGCTATGTCCGGATTTTGTAAGCAGGCTTCACCCTGATCTCGGATCTTGTCCACTGTTTCATAGAAAGTTCTGTGGATCTGCTTTAAAATATCCTCTAGGTGCAGAAGATAATCATCGTCATCAAACTCAGTCTCGACTCTTGGATCACCCGGATGTAACTTCCCTGGAGTGTCTGAAAATATTTGGAAAACACGCAAATTGTTATGCAAGATAGTGGTCTGGGCTGATTTGTTCAAAAGACGATTAGCCCTAATCCAGGGTTAATTACCATAACCAAGAACTTTTGTTAAGAGTTTTAATAGTAATAATGAAACGTTTTTGAAGCATTTTACATCGTCTCAGTACTCTTAAAACGATTGCCTTTGGTATGGAGGTCTTTGATCGTCCGCCTTGAACGGCTCACATTAATATTCATTAAGAGTTGTCCAGAGTTAGTAGTTGACAGACGACACCATCAGGATCACCCTACTCTTTTTCAACAAGTGTTGTGGGTTCTTTTAAGTTCCCCGATAAGAGATTGAGAGACTGGGCCTACGGTTTAACACTCTATCCGAGAAGATTAGAACCCTAGATTAGGGCTAATTGCCTTTTGAACAACTCAGCCCTGGTCTCAACATAAAGTTAACCGACGGTCCGGACATACCACTTACTTCCCTCGGTCCAGTACGACCCAGTAAAACTTAAAAAATGGTAGCCTGAGAACGAGGATAGTAAGAGAGCAATTTAATTTTATGTCAGGCCACCATCTTAATAACTTTAATGACCCGATGAGCCAAAAATACCAATCCAAGATTAACTCAATGACTTGGATTTTGTAGCTAGATTTTATCTGCAAATATTTTTGGGAACGGTTAGTTCACCATATTTAAAAATTGAGAACTGAGCTCGGTTCCTCAGAACCCTGATTAACTTAACCAAGGGGTTAACTCCTAACAAAACCTATTGGTTTTGGTAATTAACCCTGGGTAAGTACTAATCAGGTTTTGAGGAACCAGACCCAGGTCAGTTTCCTGCCAGCTGGAGTACTTAACTGTGTTATTCTTATGTTTTGAAAGAAAGTTGTTAATCTATTCCAAAATCCCAAAAGAAATAGAGTCTGCTTTAAATTCCACTACTAGAAGTAATCAGAGATTAGTGAAGTGCATTCAACTTTTTCACTCAAGTTCTTGGTCACCATGCCACAACGGTCACAATGACATGGAGTCGAGGCATTATGTGCCACCCAGACGAAAATCGCTCAAAAACAGATGGCATTAAGCTTGAGCCCATGAGCAATGACAAGATTAGTTTGTGTTCTCCTTTGTCGAACGCAAACCGAAATGGTATGATCAGGTTATGTGAGATCAATTAACCTTCAGTTAACATCAATAAAAAGCATGTAATAGGGTTGCATTCATTGAAGACATGACAAAAAAAAAAAAATTAACCGACACGCTTTTGCTTGAAATTCAAAACATCTAAAATACCACAACATTTGGTTGCTGGTGTGTGACTCATCAATAAATTTATCACTCCTGCCTTAAAATACAGAAACTAAACACAGTTTCTGCCCTGTTCAATCTCAGTATTAACCACCAACCTTTCGGTTTATTGTCTCCCTCGACAGCTAAATCCTTGGTTGACTGTTTGTTTATGCATCCTGTTGGCTCTATGGTAACAATCTTAGCAATTTCATTTTTCAGCTGTTCAGTTTCTTGTGCACTAGTATTCTGATCTTTATCAATCGTCACTTCATCACTAAATACATCAGCACTGACAGTCAACTTCTCATCATTTATACACTTAGCACATGGTTTAAAGTCCCCCATCAGTATATTTTTCTCTTGAACGTGAGTTTCTTGCTGCAGTTTATCTGAATCATTTCCATTAACTTCTCTGTCAATCTTATCATCTGCAAGCTTCCCAGCTGCAGTTGTTTTCTCATGTTTGTCTTCAGAATCTTTAAGCTCTATTCCACTTTCTTTTATAATTTCTAGACCATTTCCAGCATCATCTCCCTGATTTGATTTTAAAATTCTATCATTGTCCTCCTTTGATAACTCTTGGCTGCCATTCACCTCCTCTGTTAAATCTTTAATAGCTCCCTCTACCATTGCCTCATCTTGCGGGTTTACCAACTCCTCTTGGAGTGATACTGTCCTGTCTGATGTGCAAACCGATTCCTCAGGAAAAGGTACTGTCTTGTTTAGTGGATTTACCGCTTCCTCTGGAAGAGGTACTGCCTTGTGTGGTGGGCTTACCACTTCCTCTGGAAGAGGTACTGTTTTGTATGGTGGGCTTACCACTTCCTCTGGAAGAGGTACTGCTTTGTGTGGTGGGCTTACCACTTCCTCTGGAAGAGGTACTGTTTTGTGTGGTGGGCTTACCACTTCCTCTGGAAGAGGTACTGCCTTGTGTGGTGGGCTTACCACTTCCTCTGGAAGAGGTACTGTTTTGTGTGGTGGACCTACCACTTCCTCTGGAAGAGGTACTGCCTTGTGTGGTGGGCTTACCACTTCCTCTGGAAGAGGTACTGCCTTGTGTGGTGGGCTTACCACTTCCTCTGGAAGAGG
>JAOBRD020752508.1:0-14024 GCA_027575215.2 Hydrozoanthus sils
GCTAAGGGAAGGTACGTTTTTATTTGGGGGGGGGGGGAACCGCACTGACACATTTCTAACACTGGGAGTAGAATGAGGATGCCGGAATACGTGGTTTTGAGGGGAGACGCTTAAAGAACTAAAGACGTTGATACGTTTGGGACTATAAGTACGCAAAAGGGTAGACTACAATTGATGTCATTTGCTAGTCTCAATGTGATTTTGAGGGGTACCCTCTAACTACGTAATTAATGCCTTGTTTACTTACTTTTCAACGACTGTTATTGGACGGCCTGAAAGGAAAACAAATTGGTGAAAATAAATATTAGGGTTTGCTAAGGACGAGAAGATTATACTACAAAATGAAAAAAAAATAAAAGTTTTGTTTGTTCCTTTAGACTTCAATCACAACCAGGTATAGTGACCATAGACACAAGCTTGTGGCCTCCTAATGACCACCCATTGATGACCTTTCTTATTTTTTTAAACGCATAATACTCTTTACTTTCAGACCAATAATTCTAGCAAGTTGTAAGAGTCATAGCGAAGAATGCTTGTTAATTGCATGCAGCTACTAAGCTGGTTAGACATGTATAAAGAGTATTATATGATATGGGACCATAAGGATTAAGTTAATGATTTAAGAAATTATATATGTCAACTTAAGAATCAGCTATAATGGAGGTCCGAACGGATATAGGCAAGGGCTCTTTTTTGAAGTAATAAATCTTTCAAATACGCGAAAAATCCATCCTATACTTTGCCTCATATATTTCAAATTTGTTCACTGAAAAGCTAAATCCTGCCACTTTACTGCACAAACGCATCATATTTTGATGTTAAGAATACTTTTCGGTTGTAAAGTTTGGTCTGGCTGCTTCAACAGCGCGTATTTTAGGGGGCGTTTTATTTTTACAAATATATATTGTGTAACAAATCTGCCACCCTGCTGTGCAAAAGTTTTAAACACGAAAAGTATATTCATTTAGTTGAGCCATGTTTATTAGAAAATGGTAAGAGAAAGCTTGTTTAAGAGAAATTACGTTCGTTTTGAGACAAACTTCACTTCTAATTTCAAAAGAAACAAACCATTTAAAAGCAAAAAAATATTCTTTTAACAATTTAGCCTTTGGGGATGGAGTTGACACTTTTGTTACATGTATATATTTATATATATACCTTTAGTTTAAATGTTTATATATTTATAACTAAAATATTTGGTAATGGTTGATCTAACGAAGAACTCCGACCAAAAGGATGTAGTTGTACATATAAATATATATAGTATAATATGGTACTAGCTACATGCAACGTTGAATTTGTTGTACTTGAAGGGATCTGTAGTGTCGTACATGTAGATCAAAGCCTATTTTGTGGCATAACTTTACACATAGCAGCCTCATGAGCTTAACAAGAGAGCGGAATTTGTCCCAACAACCAGAATAAGACACAACTAGCTTTGAACAACTCCATACACCTATACACATGCTTTTTAGCTATTCCAATTTATTATCATATCTCAGTTAGGCCGGAACTGCAGAATACTTACAAGCTGGTTGTCTTTTGCAGATTTTCTTAATTGTCCCTTCTATCGCCTTTTCGGTAGTCTCCAATGCAGCTTCGACGCGGTTTTCGGTAAATCCGTTTAGGAATTTTATCTGGTCTTCATTATTCTTTTTCATGATGACAGCAATGATTCGCACACCTCCTTTTTTTATATTGTAACCTTTCCTATAACACGTTAAAGATTAAGTTCTGTCACTGGCCGGAAATTAAGACATAGCAGAAGAAGAACTGTGTTAAGATAGGTATTCTAAGACGCATTCTTACAATACAATACGATACAATGTAAAACTCCGCAATACAATGCAATACAATACATTGTGATTCAACGTAATACAATTCAGAACAATAGAATGCAATACAAGTGCAGCACAACACAATACAAGACAAAACAAAACATAACAAATACAACACCATACAGTACAATACAATAAATATATGTTGAGAAAACGATGAATGTTAGATATCCAGTTGAACAAATAGATAACTAAATAAAATAAAACTATTACTGGACATTAATCCTGAAACTTAGCGACCTTTCGCCTAGAACCACTCGGCTTCTTCATGCACGATCGTTGGTGCAGGCAAAGATGCATGATGGGACACCACGCAAAGCAGTGTCTCAAGAGTGAGGGGTGGACTGAGGTTTCGTTTGTCTCACTCTAGGGACACTGCTTTGCGTGGTGTCCCATCATGCATCTTTGCCTGCACCAACGATCGTGCATGAAGAAGCCTAGTGGTTCTAGGCGAAAGGTCGCTAAGTTTCAGGATTAATGTCCAGTAATAGTTTTATTTTATTTAGTTATCTACAAATATATGTTATTTGCCGGCCGGGAGGCCCTTGTTGAGAAAAACTGTGCTAGAGGTCTTGCGTAAGGTCCGAAGCCAAAGGCCGAGGTCCGCACCTAGACCGAGGGCAGAGTTTTTCTCAATACGGACCTCCCGGACGGCAAATAACGTGTTTGTTTTACCCCCTGTGTTTTCGTGTTTTTTTTTTCTTTTCAAAGGCCTATGTTCAGACTGTCTTTGTTCGGCAGGATAATAAAATTCACTATCTCTATGAAAACTTTATTCGTCGGATATTATGTAAAAAAAATTCGAAAACTGTTTCCAAATGTTAACGCTTTATAAGTTAAGACTTGCAAAACTAAAAAAACTGAATGTTTTGAGTTTAGTCGTCTTTGCTTGTCACGAAGTCACTGTTGGTATTTGACCATGGGCAAGATAGTAAAATTCCGCCCGCTCAGGGAACCAATCAGATTGCAGGATTCGTTTCATCTTGCCCGCTCGCGCGCCGAAAAAAATAACCAAGATTTATAGTAAGTATGACATTTGTGGACGTTTGTTACTTTTGTGGGCGTTTATTACCTTGATGGGTGACATAGACCTCGTTGTCTAACTCCTGTTATTGTTTATGACATTCTTTATTTGAGGAGTCACAGGAGAAGAGACAATAGGATTCATTGCCTATGGTTCAACGTCCTTATCTGAGAAGACGCGAAGGTCTAATTGTTTGCAGATGTTAGAGCAAAGGCAGCATCTTCTCCTCAGTTCTTTTAAGACCCTGAGTGAAGGTCTAACCGTTTGCAGATGTTAGAGCAAAGGCAGCACCTTCTCCTCAGTTGTTTTAAGACCCTGAGTGAAGGTCTAACCGTTTGCAGATGTTAGAGCAAAGGCAGTGCATCTTCTCCTCAGTTATTTTAAGACCCTGAGTGAAGGTCTAACCGTTAGCACATGTTAGAGCAAAGGCAGCACCTTCTCCTCAGTTATTTTAAGACCCTGAGTGAAGGTCTAACCGTTTGCATATGTAAGAGCAAAGGCAGCACCTTCTCCTCAGTTATCTCAAGACCCTGAGTGAAGGTCCAGCACCGAGAATCAAACCCACTCCTGCACAACAGACTGGCACCTTGCCAACTGGGCAGACCGGGCAGCGGTCTGTCTGTTACACAGTATCCAGGCTCATCAAGTGAAATAAGCCTGGGTACGAGATTGATGCTACAGGTGACGTAATTTTATACAATGTTTCAGTCATCTCAGCCACCTAACCTTACAGTTTAACAGACACAACAAAAGAAAAGCCGATTATGATTCAAAAGGTGTACACAATGCCATTTCCAAAGATCCTTGTAGCCTTACCTTGGAAACAGTCAAATCCATCTCTCTCAAACATTTCAAACATCAGATAAAACATATGCCACATGGTTTGCGAGATCTCAAAACATGTGCACGTGCATATAATTGACAGAACATCCTCGTAGAATTCTGTGAAGTATCAAATTGGTGTTAGTGCCTTGAACCCTAAAGTAAACTCATCACATAATGTATTGGGCAATTCTACAAACTATTCTTCTACACTACTTCTTCAGCAACGAGTTAGAATTTTCATTGCATTCATTGCTCACTTACTGTATCTCATTACCAAATATGTTTAACTTCGTAAGTGTCATGTAAGGGAATAAAGATATTGATAAACTGTCTGGGGCAGCGAGGATTAAACCAAGTTTTTTTCATCCAATTAAAAATTCTCTTAATACCTAATAAAATCTACAGAGGCCTACCCCTTTTCATTTCAAACAGTTGTAATTTACTTGCGCAAATTTGAAAAAAACGTATGAGGGGTTTTTCACATTAAAAAGTCATATGAAACACGTCAACACAAATGATCTTTTGACAGTTGATTGTATTCACTATTGTCGTCGTCGTTGCTGTCTTCGAAGGACGGCCATCAAGTGGCGCTAAAGAACCTGGTTAACATGTGAGTGCAGGTGCTATGTGAGTGCTGTAATTGTTGTTTTATGTCTTACCCATAATTGATTGCTGCATTACAGTCGCGATCAAGTTCGCTACAACATGCTCTAGTTGTGCTACAATCTGTTAAGAGAGATGTGAAGAAAAGGTAAGAAAAAAGTAGAAAAAGTTACTTTTATCATTTGTACATCCACTGTCAAAAGCTATCTGATTATCAATGTCACTGTTGCTATCATTTGGCATTGCCGATATTACTGTCATTATCATAACCATCATTGATACCCATCATCAAACCATTACTTGCTACCCATCATCAAACCATTACCCGCTACCCATCATCAAACCATTACCCGCTACCCATCATCAAACCATTACTCGCTACCCATCATCAAACCATTACTCGCTACATTATTATCATAACAATCACTTGCTAACCACCATATCCATCACTTGCTACACCATCATCAAACCATCATTTACTATGCCATCTTCGAACCATCACTTGTTATGCCATCATCAAACCATTACTCACTACATCATTATCATTAAAATCACTTGCTAACCATCATCATATCCATCACTTGCTACACCATCATCAAACCATCACTTGCTATGCCATCATCAAACAATCACCTGCTACTCCATCATCAAACCATTACTCCATACATTGATGTCACAATCACTTGCTAACCATCGTCATATCCATCACTTGCTACACCATCATCAAACCATCACTTGCTATGCCATCATCAAACCATTACTCCATACATAATCGTCACAATCACTTGCTAACCACAATATCCACCACTTGCTACACCATCATCAAACCATCATTTACTATGCCATCTTCGAACCATCACTTGCTATGCCATCATCAAACCATTACTCACTACATCATTATCACCAAAATCACTTGCTAACCATCATCATATCCATCACTTGCTACACCATCATCAAACCATCACTTGCTACACCATCATCAAACCATCACTTTCTATGCCATCATCAAACAATCACCTGCTACTCCATCAAACCATTACTCCATACATTATCGTCACAATCACTTGCTAACCATCATATCCATCACTTGCTACACCATCATCAAACCATCACTTGCTATGTCATCATCAAACCATACTTGCTAACCATCATATCCATCACTTGCTACGCCATTATCACTCCTTAAATTGCTTCCAACCATCAATCCATCATTTGCTTCCCATCATCAATCGAACATTTGATACCGATCATCAAACTATCACTTGCGACACATTATCAAACCGTCATTTACTACATCATTATCATACCATCATTTGCTACACCATTATTATTATCATTCACCAACCATCGCCATTACGTTACAATTGTTACCTGTTTTGAATTCTCCATGACATTTATCATCGTCTCCAGAGTGTTTAATATCCCCATTGCAGTGATGGCCTTCTCTTCAGACTCGTCACTCTCCAGCAGCTGCATGAATGTTGTGGCCTACCAAGAAATTTCCCAACACTTGGTTCAGTTGTGTTTTATTCATAGTTTCTCTAATATGTATGAAACGAGCAAGAAAGCTAATTCTCCTCTCAAACCAAGTAACCCATTAGGCCAGTGCGGATCTCGGGTTTCTGTAGTGCTAAGCAGATGAGAGTCTTTGACTCCCCCTGTACAAGAGACTATGCCATCGCAGGCTAACCCACAGTAGAACCTGGTACTCATTTACACAGCTGAGTTGACTGGAACAAGTCGGGTTAACTGTCTTGCTCAAGGACACAACTCAGTGGTCTGACTGTGGCTCAAACTCCTGACCCTAGGATTAAGACACGAGTCACCTGACTGCTGCACTCCCGATATGGAACGAGAAACAATAGTAAAAACCATAACTTAAATGATGATTCGACAATTACTTGTTAACATTTGGCTCAGGTTGTTATCACACTGAGCTTTTCAGGTGGAACACTTGACAACCGAGATTTAAATTCCTAATGACAAAACTCATAAATCAAGCAATTAGGGGTTATAATTATGATGATAATTTTAATGATACTTGATCGCGATAATGATAATTATGAAAACTGAAAATGATCATCACAGTGATAGCAATAATGATAATTTTGGTGGTAATGATATTGATTTTTAACTAGATGTAATCAAAGAATAGTGAAAATCGTTCGACATGATTGTTTGATTCTGTGCAGCATTGCCATCCTTGAAACAAATTTGTTCCCAGGATCTCTCTCTGCCTGACCCGAGAGAGACCCTAGGAACGAGGTTGACCTTGTATTTATGTTCATTAACTCACCAATTCTTGTGCAATATCGACCGCTATTCCTGCCACTTGATCTTGATCTCCATAAGTTGTTATTAACTTGTTCATTACACCAGTCAGATCATCATTCTCTGTCTCACGAATCACTCGAAGTAGCTCTAAAACAATCAAAATAATGCAACTCAAGGCTCGAAATTTACTTTTTTTCAAATAGCCAGCTTACTACCAATATGACAGCCTGAGCGGAAGTTTTAGTACCCTTATATAATTTTATTTTCAACATGTAATCCATAAAGTCCTTCTGTAGCTGTGCGGCAAGAATGATTGCACTTGTTTCAGATTTGTTTGCACAAGAAAGCAGATGAGCTTCATTCGTTCATAGCAATATTATGTATGATACAATTTCACACATTCTTAAAACCATGTCTGATGACGAACCTCCCTTCCCAAGCCATAAAATAAAACTCTGTCCTCTGAACATAGCAGATAAGCTTCACTCGTTCATTGCAATATTCTGTATCCTAAAATTTCACACATTCTTGAAACCATGTCTGATGACGAACCGCCCTTCCTAAGCCTTAAAATAAAACTCTATCCCCTGGCCATAACCAGATAAGCTTTATTCGTTTACAGCAATATTTTGTATGCTACAATTTCACACATTCTTGAAACCATGTCTGATGACGAACCTCCCTTCCCAAGCCACAATAAAACTCTATCCCCTGAGCATAAGCAGATAAGCTTTATTCGTTCATATCAATATTTCGTATGCTACAATTTCACACATTCTTGAAACCATGTCTGATGACGAACCGCCCTTCCTAAGCCATAAAATAAAATTATATCCCCTGAGCATAAGCAGATAAGCTTCATTCGTTCATAGCAATATTTCGTATGCTATAACTTCACACATACTTGAAACCACGTCTGATGACCGACCTCCCTTCCCAAGCCATAAAATCCCATCCCCTGGCCAAATCATCTGACATCTTCACAACAAAAACACTTACCTAAGATTACTTGACGCACGTAAGGTTCAATGTACTTTTTAGCTGAAAGAGAAACACAGGTATTGAACAAATCTTTATCATTATCAGCATCATCATCATCTTTCAAATCAAGATCATCATCTCTATCATTATCCTCGTGATTATCTAAATTATCAATTTGATCTTTAATGGCCTCCATCACTAAAAGTGCTTTTCATGAGATCTAAACTAAAAATATATTGGTATAAACTTACAACGCTACTAGTGCCAAATCTTAAGATCATATTTTCTTTTTGCAGAAACATGAAGTAGAGAAATGAGAACATAACATGAAAACATTATACCAAACTTTATCGAGATAATAAAATTGCAATATTGTTTTTCAGTATCTGGCTTTGATGTTTATTGTCCGCCATTAATAGAGTGCGAACCACCAGGGTCACGATATATTGAGTATGGGGAGCGAGGATCTGACGTCAATGACTAAACCTGTGCCTCAGAGAATACAGGAAGGTCAAGCGAGTTTCTTTTGCTGTCAGTCACTAATAGTGCTATTTATGAGGGCCCTCAAACTAAAAATGTAATGATGCAATGAATAGAGAGATTACACTCTTTGTTAGTTATCAGAAGTCGAACACCAAAATCTCCATTGTATTATTAGTTATAGCTACTGCTAAGTGTCAACGAGCAACACTGAAAAAAAACTTTCTTGACTTTTAATCCTCTTTCTCAACGAATTCTCCTCCCTTCTCGCTTTACTACGCGAAGGCAAAGAAGCTAAGGCACATGGAACCAAAACGGAGAGAAAGCCTAACGTCACCATGATTAACTCTTGCTGTGATTGGTACTCATATTGCGATCGTCTTTCCTATCATTACATTACGTTACGTTACGTTACGTTACGTTACATTACATTACATTACATTACATTACATTACGTTCTCCCTTCCACATTTTCATAGGCGAACGCACATCGGCTCTATGATCTGCCACCTCATCAAACTTGTTAGCAATTTTGAGACTTAAAAATCTATATCAACCGATTATGCAAATCGTTCAGACCACCTTAAAATACTCTTACTCTTACTTAGTTTCTGGGCTTTCATTCATCGTCAGAGAGTTAAAATCATCTGCGGCAGAAGCAAAAAATTATTGGGGAGGGGGGGCACTGCTGAAATTTTAATAGTTTGCTATAAGATATAAAACTCCCATTCAAAAGTTACTGTGGTTAACCAAAAAAATATTGTGGGGGGAGGGACCAGTGCCCCCCCGGCCCCCCGGTTCCGCCACCCATGAAAATGTTGGAGTGCTGACTCATGTACAGCATTCTAACACCTGAACTCTTTGTTAACTGTTGTATACAGAATGCTGACATACATGAGTAATACCCAGGTATCTTGACTCTTTGATGACAGATGAAAGCCCAGAAACTCGAGTAAGAATAGTTTAAGTCAATCTCGACGACTTTTACCTAGCCCGAGCATTGCTATTGAGCACTTTTAAAAACTATTTAAGCTACATCGCTACATATACCAACTGATTATCTACAAGTATCATCTTCATGGTCATCATCACCATCACTCTTAACCAGAACCTCATCAATCAATTACCTCTTTCTTGGTGTTCTATCAGGAATTGAAGGGCAATGCCAGCTTCTACTTTGACTGGTAATTCTTTGTCTTCCGTCAGACATACCCGCGAATAGTTGACAGCATGAGCCAGGTTATTTTCATCACGGAATGTAATTTCTCTCAGAGCATGAAGAACCCAGCATGCCTTAAGAGTTAGAACAATTACAGATACTCAAAACTAATCTAGTAATTAATGAACAGAGGGCAAGTCCAAGATATCGTTTTCTTTTGAAAAATAGTTTCGTTAACACAACTTTAAAACTAACCAACTGATCTCCCACTGGGATCACAGCTAGAAAGAACTACTTTGATGAAACCTTATCAACTTTTGAACCCTATAAAATGACCATTCATTTCGCTTGTCTTGAAGAGTAGAAATGATTGATGTGATTCATTCTAACTTTTGAACCAGTTGATGAAACCTATAAAAGGCTATTCATTTTGCTTGTCTTGAAGAGTAGAAATGATTGGTGTTATTCATTCTAACTTTTGAACCAGTTGATGAAACCCTATAAAGTGACCAATCATTTTGCCGGTCTTGAAGAGTAGAAATGATTGGTGTTATTCATTCTAACTTTTGAACCAACTGATGAAACCCTATAAAGCGACCACTCATTTTGCCGGTCTTGAAGAGTAGAAATGATTGGTGTTATTCGATCTAACTTTTAAAACCAGTTGACGAAACCATTCAAAGCGACCACTCATTTTGCTTGTCTTGAAGTGTAGAAATGATTGGTGTTATTCAATCTTGAGCAGCCTAAATAATATTGCAAAGTCACCCTTCAATCTGCACATTTTTAAGAACAGTGGCCTCAAAAATTTTCGTTGAAAAGTCGTACCCTTGCTCTCATGTACCCCAGTGGACTCTGGAACTCAGGATAAACATGCTGCATGAGCATCGGTTCCATCTGGTTCTTGTACTGCTTTTTCTGAAATATAACAAAACCAATGTTAATTGATAAAAGATTAAGAG
This sequence comes from Hydrozoanthus sils, assembly GCA_027575215.2. Taxonomy (NCBI): domain Eukaryota; kingdom Metazoa; phylum Cnidaria; class Anthozoa; order Zoantharia; family Hydrozoanthidae; genus Hydrozoanthus; species Hydrozoanthus sils. Next base: position 10,147 of record JAOBRD020752508.1, read on the forward strand.
TTAACACTTCGACCTTTTTTAGGTTAACAAAACGTCCAACAGAAGATGGCCTCCTAAAACCTGCAAAATTATTTATAATAACTCTGTTATCAACATCTTAGATGTCGTTGTTAGATTCTAACTTCTAGTTCTATAACTCTTACAGAATAAAAAAATTATCTAGCAACTTCAATAAAAGTTCTTCGTTCATAAAGGTTGAACCCTACACATTATCCCTCACTTTCACAACTCTGTACTCACTCTCGGTTCACGGAGAACTTAAAAGTGAGGGGGTTTTAGACCAAAGAATAAGCCCCCTCCCTGACTCCCTGAATCCCACTATCCCAACCCAACCCAGTTCAGTTTTTATGTCAGCTTAGATAATCAACACTTGTTCTGTTTCAACTGAGGTGGATAGTGGCAGAATATCTACTGAGCGCTGAAGACGTGGGGTAGATATTCATTAAGCCACTATCCACCGAAATTGAAATAGAATAAGTGTTTTAGTATACCAGCCAGGCAACAGATCTATGGAAATCTCCTTTAACGAAAACTGAGGAAAGATTGGTAAGAAACGTGTTTTTACAGTTTTTCAACAACAAGATGTCGCAAATGCTGTAAAACAAAGAACTACTTTAGGCTTTTCTAAATATTCCATGTTTTTATAGCAAACTTTTTCAATAAAATTATCGTAATCCGAAACAGACTCAAAGCAACTGTTTCTGTCCACCATTTTGTTTTGCTGACATTATCTACTATTTCGGAGGTAAATATTGTCTCACACCTACTAGTACTATTTCTAAACCAATCAAATCGCGCGTAGTCAAGCTGGTGTATACTAATAGTTTATATATACCATATAACAAATGTTAATGAAGTTGTATTAAAACCTTTAGTAGGAGATCACCAAGAGTGCCAATCATGTGCAGCACGCCGTCTTTCTGCTTAGGGTCCCTCTTGTCTGCTGGTACATTCAGCAGCTGTACACAGAAATTCATAGTTGGTTCAAGAACCTGTTTTCTTTTGGAAGCTACTGTATGTAGAAAGGTTGCAGCTGCAGCCACGGGAGATACAAAATCTTCAAATATATCTATGAAAAACAACAAAGGCAGGCAATTTAGAACTTTTGAACAACCGCAATTTAGACACTGTAATAATTTATATCAATTTCTACATCATTCTACTGCTGAAATATTACTTGCAATCATTCTTTAAAATACATTTAAATCTTTTAAACAAAGTAATTTTTAGAATTGATTTTTAATCTATTTTGTTTTCTTTTTAACCCTTAGAAATGGAAAATGCTTTAGAATAAACAGAGTAAATATTATAGGTAATCGAACGAGGCAGAGTCAAAATTCGAAAAAAAATCACATATCTTTTTGTCTAATTCGAATTAATTGCCCGACCGTAGGGAGGGCCATTCTTTCAGAATTAGGCCAAAAGACAAGTGATTTTGTTCGAAATTTGACGAGGACTTGTTTGATCACCTTTTAGTAATCTAGCAGTCAAATTATTGCTGTCCTTTTTTAGTTTTTTAAGACTTTGCGCACACAAAAACTTGTTTTGTAAACATGCCATCTTAATTTTTGCTCGCATGATGAACTAGTTGCAATGGATAACATGTAATTTCAAACGGAGGGCAATAACAAATAAAATCAAGGGCTGAATTCCGCCTATAATTTGTCTGCTATGTTATTAAACTATTAAATGTGACCTGAAGCTACAATAAGCATATGAGACAAACTTTTAATTTTTTAGTAACGTAATTATTCGACTTAATGCCCAGCCTCGTATGAGCGCCCCCACACCCTCCCCCGAAAGAGAGCAAAATTAATAAGAAGAAAAAATAAATTCGACACTCATAGTAAAGTGTACAAGAGATGTGTTTATTAATTTCATTTAATCAGTGGCTTACGATGGATATTATCATAGTCCAACAGCCTATTAGAGTACTGGGATTCTCCTCAATCTTTCAACTGCAATTTCCACGAGAGTAAAATTAATTATCCTGAAGAAGTGCGAAAAATGTTAAGCTTTTTTCACGGCTATGTTCATGCAAAATAAAGTTGCTACTTGATGAAAATCATGAAGATTTAATTAGCGCCCAGCCTCGAATTTGTTCCCACACACAAAAAAAATTAATTAGCACCCAGGACACTAATTCGAATAAATACAGCATTAATCTGCACTACAAGGCACCAACCATTATCATGAAGACAGGTGCATTATCTGAAAGCTTAAAAGTTTTGAAAGTTTCGAAACATGCACTAAAATTACCAAGAAATGTTTTGACATATTATGCTTCAAAAATTCCCAGCTTTATCACATACTTAGTTCAATATTTACATAGTAGATTGATGAAATATAGAGCTAAGTATGTGATAAAAAGAAAATTACATGGCCGCTTGGAGATACGAATTTTATTTTCTCGTGTTGAAAAAATGTCTTATGAGTGAGTGCAGCGAGCCATTGCCCATAACCTGTTCTCTCATCATCATTCTCATTCCTGTTATTCAAAAACCATCATTACTAACATGTCATCATCATTGTAGCTGTAACTTTAACATCATCGTCATTATCCTCATCATCATCATTTCTGTTACCTCATTACTGCTGGTATTATTACCATCTAAGACATTGTCTTGTTCTCCCAATGGCAACCCACATATAATTTAGTCTGTAAATAGAGAATTGGTACTCACCATATTTAATCCTAATAAACTCATAAGGATCTTCCTTCCACAGTTCATCATCTTCCTCTGTGTAGCACATCAGTGGGAAAATAACTTCTTGGATAATGCCCTGGCAGAAATTATATAAACTTTATCACTACAATTTTATGATACATATAAAATAAAACAAGGCATAAATACAGTGTGCATTCTGATGATGCACTCTAAATATGAGTAAAGTATATCAACACATGTCTTTATGGGGATTTATCGGCTGTTGGTGTAGCTTATTTTGTAAAGGAAATTTAAATTAAAGCTTGCTTGCTTTCTCTGTTCAGTGGTAGAAACATGTGTGACTTGTATACAAAACTTGTTTTTCTCTAAACACTTCTTTTGTGAACTGAAAAAATCATGTGTTTTTCTATCACCGAACAGGCTGTGGGCTTGTCTTATACTACTATAATAATTATACACAATACCTGCTTCAAGCTGGATTATGCTGCAAGTGTTTGAAACATTCTTACAACAACTATTTGCACTTTTCTTACATAATGTAAACATTTATGACAAGTTAGAAAGTAGCCTAGAATTGTGTGACAGGGCAAGGACCTAGGCAGGGAGCTATAGGGCTGCATGGGCTACAGTCCTACCAATAGTTTTGCTGAAGAAAACTAGCTAACAGAATTGATAATGAAAAATTTGACAATATTGTGTTTTACACTCAAAATAACTATAAAGAGCTATTCTAGCCAGGTGCACATTCTTGAGACTACATGGAAAATGAACACTGGTCTACATAAAATACATAAAATAACTAGTATAGGTGTTCTTGCTGGTTTATAACAAAATATAGTGAGAAATTTTGGGACTTTTTCACTAAAAAATAGAGAATTTTGAAAATTTAAGTTTCAGTACAAAATAATGGTCTTTCAAACCCACTTATATAATATAATAATAATAATATATAATCTTTACAGAGAAAAGCTCTTGCCACTCAGTGAGTGGTTTCAAGGAGGTCGTCTAATAAAACAAATACGAAAATATAAACTGGCTAAAATATACAATGTAAAACTAGAACTAATCTAATCTAATCTATATTTAAAGATTAAAAGTTAATGAATTATTTAAGACAGTTTGTTTACAAGATAGTAAATAATGCAACTCAAAAAAATAAATAAATAAATAAACAAAAATAATAATAATATTAATAATATATAATTATAC
>JAOBRD020752618.1:0-14022 GCA_027575215.2 Hydrozoanthus sils
AAAACACTTTTTTGATCCGTTTATAAGCCCCCCCTTAGGATATAAGCCCCCCCCGTTTATAAGCCCATCCAAAACCCCTTATGAAGTTACATAAGCCCAGGCCTTTAAGTGGGATCTATTTTCCGGTATATAAACTGTGATATAAGAATCCATTGCGAATGCTCTTTTGTGTAAGTATGACCATTGTATTTTTAGGGGCTAAAAATGTTAGCCTGGTATTTTTTAGGGGTTGTTAAAAGTAATCCTGTGTTAAACCAAGAGCCTGATATTTCTTAGGGTTAAAAAAACAAGAAGCTATTGGGTTGCTTGTAGTCCTGTGTTTTAGCAAACGTGCGTACTGAACAAGAAGTTAAGACAAACGCCCTTCGGCGAAACGTCCTATTACACGCGCGTCTTTATTTACTGCATATCAAGTTCAGTGCAACACGAGGGACTTAGCGCCGACCCGCTAGCTATCCAGGGAAAACTTTCGCCTTTTAATTGGTATTTTCTAGGGTGGAAAATTTTTATCACTTGGTATTTTTTAGGGCACTTTTCTGACAGTCATCTCTACCCTTTTGACCCCTAATGATTGGGGGAGAGGTCTGATATTTTGGCCAAAGGGATTTTCTTGGGTCGTGTAAATAAAGCACAAGGTTTTTTTGGTACTGTTTTGTTTTTCACTACCTTAATCAACAATAGCATGAGCGCAGCATCTGCTCGTGTGGTATTATGGGATATTTGTAACGAATATCTTCCTTTACTTAAATTACTCAGGTGATTATATTGTATGTTGTGACATACCAGTGTTACTGTTTCTGATCATACATTTTAACTATACTTTCTGATCAAAATGAGATAACAAAGGTCTCCATAAAAAATTGGGAGATATTCCATGGCCTGATGTTTCACCAAGAAATGACAGTCGTAAAATAAAATAATGCTCTTCTGTATTTGTTATAGGTTCATCGAACTTTGATGGTGACAGTATTTGTTATGACTATTATTGGGATAATCCTGGCGTTTTACTTCAAGGATTGGCAGTGGTCTCAGGTGGGTGGTTAGTACAGTAAAGTAACAAGGCGCATGCGCAGAGTCATACATTCGGAAGAACCTTCATAGAAAAATAGGTCAGTTTCTTTCTTAAGCCCGGGACACACTAGGCGATCGTTGCAACTGGCGAAATTGTCTTAAATCTGTTTAGTGTGTCACCTTTTGCGATAGCAATTTTAGCTTATCGTAGTGATTGGAGTATGAAATCACCCATATCTAGCATGTCAGATACGAGCGATTAAATACACCACGGTTTGCAGGCGATCAAATTCGCTGCGATCGACGTATAAAATTGTCTAGGGTGTCCCCGGGTTTACACTTGGATAAAAACCCCGTAAAACAAAATACCCGTAGCTTAGCTTAATGAGTTGGCTAACTGGGCACTTTATCTTTTGCACGACAGAGAATTAACTCGACTTGCCGGTTAAAAGTTTTAATTTTCCGTAAATAACAGGAATGACGCATATGGCGACTGAGCTTGGTGGTAAACAAAAACAAACAAAGCTTAACAATGAAAAGGGGAAAATAATACCTACATCTTTGTGCGTTCAACAGCTGAAAAAACTTCAAACTAATTCTGAACAAAAACTCCTTTCGTTCAAAATTCTAGCACAAACAAAATTGCTCGAAAACGATTAATAAGTTCCAGTGAATACAAATCCTGTCAATAGTTAGAGAGGGATTTGAACCCAGGACAGCTCCGTGCAAACTGGGTATGTGGCACGTCGTCTCCTGAAGTGAGTAGGGGCTTGGACCAATAGAGGCGGATTTCAAAACTATAAAAGGGCAAACCTAAGTTATTCTAATACTTCTTTACTATGTCCAACAAAAAACTCTTAAAAATAGGTTCTATCTGACAAAGATAACGATAACGACGATACCGACAACGGTACCGACAATGATAACGACAGCAATGACGGTAACGTAAATGGTAACGGTGATGGGTAAAGCTAACAACAATGATAACGATACCAACAAAAACGACAACAACAATAACAACAACAACGATAACGGTAATGATAATGGTAACAATATCGCGGATAAACCATAACAACAACGTTGACGATACCGACATCAACAACAACAACATCGACGATAACTGCAGCAATGTTAGTGGTATCGACAACGGTAACGATAGCTTTATCGACAACGATACAATCTGAAGACGGCCGTCGGATGGGATTGGCGTTTCGTTTAACGTTAGATGTACAACGATAGAAATAACGAAAACGATATCGAGAACAATAACGGTAACGATGTCAAGAACAATAACGGTAACGATGTCGAGAACAATAACGGTAACGATATCGAGAGCAATAACGGTAACGATATCGAGAACAATAACGGTAACGATATCGAGAACAATAACGGTAACGATATCGAGGACAATAACGGTAACGATATCGAGAACAATAACGGTATTGATGTCGAGAACAATAAATGGTAATGATAACGAGAACAATAACAGTAGCGATGTCGAGAACAATAACGGTAATGATATCGAGAACAATAATGGTAAAGATGTCGAGAACAATAACGGCAACGATATCGAGAACAATAGCGGTAACGATATCGAGAACAATAACGGTAACGATCTCGAGAACAATAACGGTAACGATATTGAGAACAATAACGGTAATGATATCGAAAACAATAATGGTAACGATGTCGAGAACAATAACGGTAACGATGTCGAGAACAATAACGGTAACGATGTCGAGAACAATAACGGTAACGATATCGAGAACAATAACGGTAACGATATCGAGAACAATAACGGTAATGATATCGAGAACAATAACGGTAAGATATCGAGAACAATAATGGTAATGATATCGAGAACAATAATGGTAACGATGTCGAGAACAATAACGGTAACGATATTGAGAACAATAGCGGTAACGGTATCGAGATCAATAACGGTAACGATATCGAGAGCAATAACGGTAGCGATATCGAGAACAATAACGATGATGATATCGAGAAAAATAACGACAGTAACAGCTGTGATATAAAGTTGTACAGTGTACTTGTTGTTAATAACGACAATATTTATTTCCACAGAGCGCTGGCGCTCATCCCATACTCGGCATCATAGTACTTGCACTTGCAGTTCTGCAGCCAATTATGGCAGCATTTCGTCCACATCCAGGAGAAAGCAGGTATTTCTGTTGTATTTCTATTTGGGGAAGTCAAAGAAAAACAGTTTAAAACCTCTCTTCTTTGAACTGACATCAGTCTTCAGTTTCTAGTATTCATGTGGTATTGTTGTTTATTCGTTGCTAATCCGCTGTTTCTGTCTCTGAATTGGGTAAAGAATATACCGAGAGATGCAATATGATGCACAAAGGTCCATTATTTCTGCCTTTTTTTAACGTTGTTGGTAACAGATGATTTTTTCTTTCATACTCATAGTTTTGCGAAAAATAAAAATTTGCAAAGTGTAAAAAACTTAAAGATATCCTCCCTCAGGTGAAAAATAATGGTTGAGATGTGATGCTTGTCCATGTCCACAGCCTTTGAAGTGTTTTTCAATTTAATTTCCTGAAAGACCTGCATCACTACTGTTTGCCGCTAACTTTGTTTACCCAATTCAGATCACGTGACTGACTAGCGGAATAGGCCCATTTAGGCTACGGGGTTGTTACCAGCATGACTCCTAGTACCTACGTAAATCTCAAAACAGGGAAACGTTGATAACAACTCATAATAGAAGCCACTTGCTCCATAGAAAGTGAGTTGGTTAACTAATCAGATTACGTGCAGTATTCGTGATAGTGTACAAGTTGGTTTCTACTAATCTCTTTTAGAATAATTGTCAATAACTGGTTTGAATTCGTCCACTTTTACTTGCAGACGCTGGTTGTTTAACTTGGCTCATCGATCGATTGGACTGACGGCTCTTGTTCTTGCTGGTGAGTCACAACAGTGGTGATAGTGATAAAGAGTGATACTATACGATCGCTAAGATTGTAATGACTACAGAGTCATTAAGACAGTGATAGTGAGTCAGTTACAATGATAGATAGTTATGATGGTATTGGTAGTGAAAGTGGTAAGCAAAGCGATGATAATAAGTACAAGTTAATGGTAATGAGTACTAGTTAATGAAGATAAGTATTGATTACATATAGATGGATTCATAAAGCCATGTTAGATTTCTAGTAGCTTACAAGTGTTAAAAACAATGACAGTTAAAGAGAGAAAGTATAGATAGCAATAGGAAAGAACGATAACGACCTCAAAACACAACACACGTAACGCTTTTCTGCTTCTTCCCATAACAGTTGCCACTGTCTTTCTGGGTGTCGTTGTGTTGCCCAACCTAAACATCCAGAACTTCGGCTTGTATCTGATGATAGCCTACTGTGCTTTTGTGTTTGTCAAAATTTTTATTCTTGAAATCCATTCCCGGCTCATGATGAACAAGGCAGAGAAGTCTCAGTCATTTGCTATGAAGACAACTTCTGGTGCTCAATCTAACGGTAACTAACTAGTTCTCTATTCTCTTTGGCTGCGCTCAGGCGAATAGAAAATATTTCTAGTTTATACTAAATGTAACAACACTCAAATGTTGGCGTCGCACACCGGTCAACGCGTCGTTTATCAGCACCATAAATTAGCTTTTTACAAAAAGAGTAATACAACAAAGAATTAAAGGGTTGAGCGAAAGTGACCCTGTGAAGTTGTGCGACGTCAAGTGAGTGTGAACTCAATAGGGAGCAGTTTATCTGAAGAAATAAATCCTTAGGGGACAAATTGAGCTGTGAACTGCAAACTACATACAATCCAATAAGAAATTTCAACATTACTAAGAGCATTTTTGTAGTCTTGGATTTATCCTCATCCTTGAGCAAAAATTGCAAAAAAAAAAAAGAATAGAAGAACGAAAGTCTTTTTTAAATCAAAGCCAGTGTTTTTATGGTAGTAGCCGTCTAATGTAACTACAAAAAGTATAAAACGATCTCTGGATAAAATTAATAACACAATTCTATTCTATTCATTCAAGCTGAGTCAACTATGCGTAAATGGTAGGGTTTATAATGGTTTATAAGACATGATAACGGTTAAGCAAAGGGGTTGGCGCAGTGGTAAGATCTCTGCTTCCCAATCCTGAGGTCTCCCGTTCGATTCCCGGCCTGGTCGAGGGTTGAACATTTGGGTGACCTTCTTTCCCGCTAAAGGCCACTCAGCTTTCCATCCTTCCGGGGTCGGTAAATGAGTAACCGCTTTGAAGCGGCTGCCTATTGTGCCTATATATGCTTCCGGTCCGCTGGGGGTAAACTGATCATCAGTGACGTAGCCAGGATCTGAAAATTTTGCAGGCCCATTTTAGCTTAACGTTGGTTAAGCTACTTTTCAATTTGTGCAGGCCTTTAATTATAATAATTTTCAATACTTTATCAGTTTTCCCTGTCAAAATTATTTGAAGGTCCGGGCCTGCACGCCTAGAAGCCGGCTACTTCACTGATCATTGTAAAGCGCATTCACATGGAAGGGGCGATTTTTAAATGTACCACTTTACTTTCTTTTACATTTCTAAAATCTCCTTTTAAATGATAGAAGCATTATTGTCTAGGCGTGGTTTGGTCTAATGTAGTTAGAATGATACAAACTGATACACATCAGTATTGCCTAATCTCCCTCACCTTTTTGTATATGTTGTTTTTCTAGGTAATGTGAACGATGCTACAAGCTCGTCAATGTCGCATGGGGTAAGCAATGATGTTCTAACGTAACCCAACAAATACCGTAAAAACCCGCGTGTAAGAACCTACATGTTAATCTCGTACCCAGATCTTCTCAACCCTCGGGACCCGCGAGAGGGTTGAGAAGATCTGGGTACGAGATTACCGACATATTTCAAGGTTTGGCAAAGCAGGTTCTTATATCTTGGGCTAGTTATTAGTAGTTTAGACTAAGTAGGCTCTTAATTAGGTTCTTGAATTCCATGGGGCAGAGATGGTTGTTGATTACCATAAAAAACAAAAAATAAAGTTTTTCGTCCTTCATTATATAAGCATTTTATTCACTTGTGGGATTATACTGTATGGTGCATTTTAACCCCCCTCGTGGAAGGAACAAGATACAGATACACATTCTTATTAGTTTAAGTTACAGTATATGTCATTGTCCTTTTGTAGAGAGGATTTTGCTGTTTGTTTTGTAAATTGTAATTACAGTTTACTTGTGTGTGATTTGAGGGTGATAGGAGTTTTGCAATCTACATGAAAATGTAATGCAACCCCACATGTAAGAACCTCTTTACATTTGCTTGGCCAAACAGATTCTTTTACTTTTTGGGTATCAAAATGGCAAATTTCTGCCAGCAGTTTCTTAAATCCATTGGTTCTTACACGCGGTTTTTACTGTAACTCCCTCCCTTATTCTTACTCCAAAACTAAATCCTTTCTTGAGGCAGTGTGACCATCAGGCTAACATAGTGCTTTAGTTTACCGTGCATTTAAACTAACAATTACTTAACGAAGGTTTCTCCTTCTAGGACAAACTTGGACGCAGAATTGCTTTGGTTTTGACAGTTCTTGTGGTTGGTGGGATATCAGTTGGCTTAATCATCCTGATTGCAGTGAGAAGTAATGCTTCAAAATGATAATGACGTAAGAAGCCGCTACAGTGAACAAAAGTGGTTATGATTTAAGCTTTAGTTGAAAGAACTTAGAGTGCATTTCTTTGGCAAAAATCCTAATCCAGGTTCTGAATCCTAGAAGTTTTTCTTGTTTTTTTTAGTTCGAAATGGATTATGAATTAAATGAATCCGCTCACGACACCGCAAAATCAATGATTAGTCCAAATCCAGATTCTTAGGACTGGTGTTTTTTTTTTGTTCTTTAGGAAAGAGTTTGAAATAACTAAATGTGGCAAGCGGTTTTTACGCTGAAATATTGTGTACGTTGGAAAATTTCTTTTTGGACTTATCGTTTCTTTCGCAGAAAAGAATCAGCGATTCATCCCTTTTCGAATTTTTTGTTTAATTCGACATCTCTAGTAAAGTCGTTTCCAGATCTTTTGTTTTTAAAGTAAAATGTGCATTCGGACATGTCAGCAAGAAGTATGAGGTCTTCTTTTTCTATTTTACATATTTCAAAGAATCAGCAGATTTTTAATACTGAAGAGTTTTGCTGTAGTACATCAAGACAGTTAACATCGTACGTTATTGTTTTTAAGGACATTTATTATTAAGATTGTTCGAGACAGAAACTTATCTATAGCAGCTTCCGGTCTTTAGTAAAAGAACTTTAGTTACAAAAATTTCGGACGCTTAAATATTCGGACCAAAGAAAGATCCAAAAATTTAACTTCCGAATATTGAAATGTCTGAAAGGTTTGAAATTTACTTAATTTTGATTAATGACTCATTATCTCAAGTTTTGAAACCTGGTGTGGTCAGGAACCTGCATTAAAATCTTTTGAATTAAATTAACTGTCTCACTGCTTTGAAGTTTTTGGTGTTTCATAGTTCCCCATGATTCAGATCGTGAATCGTTTCTTGATTTCTGCTTGGCTTGGATGGCGATTGTCGACTCAAGAATAATTTCTAATTAGGGAGGGAGGGGGGGGGACAGGGGGTCAGAACATCCCGCCTCCTGTACCTTTATGGCCCTATATCTCCCTCCTCCTGCCCTTTCTGACGTTTTTGCCGCCTCGCTAAATAGAATACGAAGGTTCAAAAATCCACATTAACCATAACTCTAGCAGCATAAGTACGTGCCGTTTGCGTTGCAGGCCTTTAATTGGTTTTTCTTTTTGAGATATACTTACATGAAATATTCTATTACCTCGGTGGATAGACCTTGCTAAAGGAAAATTGCTTGAGGAATAAGGTCTTTAAGGGTGAAAAAATTTTATTAAAATATTTTTTGGTTCTCAAGATATTAACATTTTAAGTTTTCAAGTGATTGCACCATTGCATGTACATGCAAGTTTTCAGTTTTTTGAAATCTACTGCCAATCCAACAAAACGAACAATGACAACGAAAATTAATAGCTACTCTGAAGAAAACCTCGAGATATATCATCATGACGTCATCACTTGAAAACAGTAAATGTTAATATCTCGAGAACCATAAAAGGTTTTGACAACCTCTATTCCTCATTTAGCAAGGCCTACCCACTGACAAAATAAAATATTTCATGTTATCGGCACTTTAAGTGTCGTCGATTGTCCGAGAGTTATGGGTAAATACGCCCCAAAGTTTTTTGTCCGAAAGTTAAAGGTCCGAATATTTTCGTTACAACAGTACCAAAAGTTGATTCGAAAAACAGACACATAGAATTTCAGAAAACTGGAAAGTGACAAACCTTTGAATGTTTATTAAAATACTGTAACAGTACCACAGGCGGCCCAGGCCGTAATAGTGATCACGGATACATAAAATGCGATGTAATTAGATATGTAACGGTCGGTTAACTCAGAATAGTAACACGAAAGTCGAATCGTGTAAGCTACGATAGTTATGAATTGATAATAAAAGAAAAGGAAAATATTATCACAGTCTCATTCATTAGAATTTGTGTTGTCGATCTGGGGCCGCCAGAATGCTGGCGCTAAGAGAAGCGATGGGCTCTGGGAACGAGAATGACTTTGGACACGGCCAGAGATGACGTCATTCCAACGGTTGTTCTAAAGTCTAAACTGAAACCAGAATTGTTTTGTTTTTTTGATAGATGGTTCTCAAATACACAAGTTGGGCAAAATACTTTTAATTCACCGTAGTTATTGTGTATTTGAAAACCATCTGTCAAAAATAAAACAATTCTGGTCTCAGTTTAGACTTTAGAACAACCGTTGGAGTTCATGAACTAGACGCCGTAAAGGCGTTCACTGGGCTACCTGTTTGTCAACTAAGTGGCTTTTCGGATACATCAAGGTGATTATTTACATAGTATATCACTGTAGCTGTCTTGATACAACTTCTTGATTCATTAATATTGTAAGCTAGTGAGACACACAAGTGCTATCCCGAGTTCGATTCTCGCACGGCACTGATTGCTTTTTTTTCTTTGCCCGCTAAATAAAAGAGAATTATCTTTTAGAATGATTACAACGTAAAATTAAATCGAGGCCTTAGAGACTTTTTACTCGGGCGAAAGAGCTTGGCGGTCGCGCCAGGCATCAAGAGCCGTAGCATAGCGGTTAGTTCATCTGCTTTACAAGCACAAGGTCCCGGGTTCAAGTCCGCAGTGGACGCGTCTTAATTTTTTTTATTTCCCTTGAACCAATCAAAGTTTTTTTTTCTGTTTCTTTTTTCATTTCAAGAGAAAACAACCTCATTTTAGCAGAAATAAGAAATGTTATAGCCATATAAACACGATATCAATAATCTTGTATTATAAAAGTAACAGTTGGCGATAGTTCATTTTACCAACTTGAACAGATAATTCGACAAGAATCACATAACTTCAACGAAGCCTAGAACTCGAACAGGTAATTTGACAATAATCCAGAACAACTCCAGAACTCCATTACGAAGCCTAGCTTAGACCCTTCTCATAAATGGCAGCGATTTAAGTATTCTTTTGTCTTTATTCAAATTTGCCTGGTTAGCCTCGCTTTAAGCAACATATTCTTTTGTTTCCTTAACCCAAGAGCGAGGCTAATCGGGCAAATTTGAATATGGAAAAAATAATGTTAAAATCGCTTCCATTTATGAGAAAGGTCTATACTAAATTCGGCAAAACACTTGACAAATGCAATGTTGATTAAGATGATATGATGCAAACATACAATATACTTGCTCTTAATCTTTCAATTCAGCGACAAAAAATTCCTTCATCAGAATCAAAAATAAAATGGCGGGTTCATTTCTGTATTGATCTGTAACCTCGGTCAAGTCTGTATTTAGAGTGTTTTTGTTTTTATTCAAGTTTGTTGAAGTAGTTTTGACGAGCTGTAGTTCATTTATTTCCACACTGAAAACAACACCTGGTGCCCAAGAACCGACGGAAAGAAAAATATCGTGTTCAAACATGGGATGGCCAATTATCAAGCTTTATTATTATTCAATTTTGTCTGGAGAGTAGCAAGAAGTTGTGGGTATGTAAAGCAGTGGTTTGTGGGTAAAGTGCCTTGGGAACTACCAAAAAAGGGTTCACATTAGGACCCGGTGCCCGCTTGGTCAATAAAACTAGTATGTACCTTGCCCGTGCAAGTGTGAGCGTAGCCTTAGAATTTAAGTAAAAACATGACTGGTTTCTGTTAATAGTTAACAGCGTAAAAGTTTTGAAAAGAATGCCTCGACTAGCGAACTCAAGTTGGAAGCAATTCCTCCACTACAATGTGCTGAATATTCGATTTACACATTACAAAGTAGCTACGTCTGTTGTGTTGTTCGAGACTAAGTTTAGCGGAATGAAATCCATTTATTCCTCCCTCTGCTTAATTTTTAGTTTGTTTCCTGATCTTAATGTGCATTTTATTAAAAATACTCGCTTTTTATAAGAAAATTTCAGTTTTAAGAGTTTTAAAAATACAAGCTAAAAATAAATTAGATGCAAACGTAAATGCAATTCTTTTTTTTATTGAAAACACACAACACATGCATCACATCATTACATGTGGCGTTTTGTTGCAGGTCCTTCTGCAGTAAGAAATACTGAGCGATCAATCAAACTGTGTGCCGCAAGTGTTTTATGACAGTGCCAAATTGTATACACGCCATAATAAACTTATGCTACAGAAACAAAACAAGAACAACTTAAGAGCAATTGAGGCTCCAAAATATACAAAAACTTTTAAAGAACGCAACAAGTCTCGGCAAAAAAGTTATTGGTTCTTATAAAAAAGCGTGTACCGGCGTGTCACACGGCTAGCTAGTCTAATATTCACTGTCTGACTTACTATATAGTTTTATCTCTTAACTGGGAACAACGAATTTTCTCTCACTGTTTATCACTAAAGCGGGTTCTTTACATGGACATATCTTGTGTCTTGCCGGTCCTCTCTCACAACTTTCTTAAAATGTAAGAGTTATTCCTTATCTAAAATGCAGATTTATGTTCGATTTTCACCTGGCTGGCTGGCTGTCACTTTCATGTTTAGAGAACATTCATTAAATATGCAAAACATCGCACCCAATTCAACAAAATGAATATTAGCGAGTATATCAAATAGCTAGAGAAAATCATTAACTAAAACGGTTTTTATTAGCTGAAAGGAAAGTTGACTTTAGTTCAGCTAAGTAAAGGAAGACAAAATCCAAGTTTTTGTCTTAACATTAATTGGCAAAAAACACGAGTTTGGACTAGTGTTAATAGCCGTTCGGTGAGTTTTAATTTCGGTTTAATCTAACTGTAAGGATTTTGAATCACGACGTTAGTCAGATAAATAATTATTTAGACTAGATGGTGGAAATTTTCATTTTACCGGTAACTGCGAATAAAATTTTAAAATCAGTTTTAGTTTTGTGTCTTTTTTGGAAGAATCAGTAAAAAATTCTTTGCGTCAGTTAAGTAACCGTTGTTCACTTATCTTTTATCTTCTTAGAAAAATCTAAGACAGTTATCTTATCTTCATAGACTTTACGATTGAAAAACAGTTTGGTTTTTTGAGGTTTTTCTTTTTTCTTCTTATAAGGAGGAATAATACTGGAATACGAATAGCTGTATGATCTTGAGATCATGTGTTCGTGAATAGTGTTCCGCAGCTCGCGCGTCATGGCGTAATTATGTGCCATTTTGTCAGCTTTGGCAATCTTTTCTTCTAAAGTTGGAGCGTGGGCTCCGAGCCCGGAAACCAAGCGTATTTCATCTTCTGCTTCCCCCTCCTCTTGCTGCAAGTCTGGATAGAATCCATTCGAGGTCGGAACCCGATCCCAGTCCTCAGCAGTATTTAGACGGGCACTCGATGATCGACTTGAGGGAGAAGAAGAGGACGACTTGGCAGATACATCGTTTCTAATTTCGGTTCTCAAATCGGCTTCATCTAACTGAATTTTGACCATCTGGTCTGATAACTCGAGTATTCTCTTATGTTGCTTTTCTGCCATTATAAAATTCTTTTTTACCTTTGTTTTGACCGCTTTCTTTTTCTTATCTTTTTTTGTAGTTTCTTTGTCACTAATTTTACTTTGAACTTTGACCATCCTTGACTCTAATTCACTCGTGGCCTTCGCAAGACGATGTCTGTTCTCATGCGGTGTATAATGCACACTCTCTTTTCGTTCACTATCCTCCTTTATACCTTGTCTTGTCATTTGCAGCTCTTTTGACAGCCTTCTTTTTTCTGCTTTCAGCTTTTGTAACTCGGTAACTTTTCGCTTTTTAACTCTTTTCCTTTTATCAGACCTCTTAGGGTCGCTGGTCGGTTTCTCGTCTTCTTGTGGAGTTGCAATCCTTGTGAATTTCATATCTGTGTCCTCTGTCACTTTTGGAAGACAAAGCTGCACACTAAATGACGCTGAAACAGGCTCGCAAAAGGTTACTTGTTTTGTCAATGGCAATTGGCTTTCTTCCTCCATTTTATTTCTTCTCTATAAGAAGCTCCCTTCAGCTTAACTACAAAGTAGACCCGGTGACAACGTTTGTGCAATAAACAGTTAAGTATTTTGTTTTTTAAAAGATTCCGGTTTCTATGACAAAATTGAGGCGCTTATAAATATATTATGAATATTGTCCGGTCCTGTGTTTATCCGCACTCACTGTCTGCATGTCAGAAGGTCATTTTTATCTTCAGATTTGGTCAGTTTGTTCACAGTCGTATTGGTAAAAATACCCTTTCACTAAAACCCAACGTGTCAGTTTGTGTTTTTGTTCTAGAAAAGTTAAAGAAACACACTGTATGAATTAATTTTGTTACTAAAAATGTTTTTAAAATATATTCAATTTCACAACACACAGTGTCTAAGACTGTATTATCTGCTTTTTCTCTATTAATAAAAAGTAAAAATAAGTGAATATGGGGTAGTTGGTTTCTTAAGGAATTTTCTACACATTCGTCACTTTCTCGTTTAAAGATTAGAGTTTTTAAAACAAATTATTGCTCAGTTTTAGTTTTTTGTTAGCCAATTGTACTGGATTATTATTTAATTAGACACAGCAGGGAGTAAAAATTTTCAAAAATATTTAAATTATTCACGAACTGCGTAACCCTATCGTGAGGGAAAACATAATATGCTTTATCAAATAGCCTAACAGAGCTACCCATTCTCTTGCCCAGAACTCATCGCTTCTCTTAGGCCCTGTTTACACGAGGGAAGTTGTCCCGGGACGAAGGGATATCTCACCTTCGTAGCCGAGTTACCAGGGGCGAGACGATTTTACATAAAATCAGTTATAAAAAGCAGCTAACCGTTTACATGCTGTCTTGCTTAGAAAAGTTGTCTCAGGTACAAGAGACAACTCTTGGGGAATGAAGCGGAATATTTCAAACCAGAATATTCATATTCATTTCGGAATATTTTCTAAATATTCATATTCCAGAGGCAAATATCCATTCCCTGGTCTGGCTGGCCTTATATTCAAATTCCGAGGTCAAAATAGTCAAATATTCATATTCCGAGGCCAAAAATATGCGAATATTCATATTCCATTATTCTGCTTCATCTCCCGAACAACTCGTCTAGCCGAGGCGAGATATCTCTTCCACCCGGGACATACAGTTTGAATTGTACATATCCATGTACAATTACAAGTACATGTGTAATTGTCTTCCCGGGACACTTCGAGCCCGGAAACCATTGTACCTTAGTGTTATGCTTTAAAAAATAATTATCCACGATCAACTCATCCCGGGCCACATATTTTCAAGTAAAAGCAGGGCAAAGTTGTCCTGGGTTCGAAACCTAATTAAAACCGCAACTGCACGTCGAGTTGTCCTGGGTGTGTTATGTAACACGATATTTGGTTTTGCTAAGAATAACATGTTCTTAACTTGTCAACGACAGAATAACAGATATGATAAGGAGTACATTTTGTATTTGTATATATAAGTTAGCCATAGTTTTGCAACACACAATTGATTTCTGCTTTGAG
>JAOBRD020752725.1:0-26471 GCA_027575215.2 Hydrozoanthus sils
CTCATTAAATAACAATAGATTCGCTAAATTTTCGGAAAAAATTCGCCACAGCGCGTATTCGACGTAATTTCGACGAAAATTCGGCGAAATTCGCCGAAATTTCGACGCAAGACTTTTGATCACTACTGTAGTTGTGTGAGTAATGAGGTTTTAATGTAACCATGATGTTTAAAAAATGTTTCAAATGTATTTAAAAAAACTCATTTTAGTTTTTTTACTGTTAGAATAAAAAACATTAAAGAACTTTGCATCATTAATTTGTTATTGGTACAAACTTTCCTAATCATTGAATTATAATTTCCATTGTGCTGTTCAAACGTTTTTGTGATCTTTTTTTGTAATTTCAAGGTATTCCAGATCCAAGAACCGAATCTCTTGAAAGGTAATCCATTGATGTACTTGAATAGGGGAGTCCGGTGTAAAAATGAGGGGCGGAATATGAATATCAATTGAATTGACTTTTAAATTTTGTAATACGTGCCCTAGTTACAAACGTTTTTTACCTGCCCGAAAATAACGGCTACCCGAAAGCAGCGGCCCTTTTTTCTGGCGAAATCCTAAAGTAACGGGGGCCATTACTTTCGGAATTCTACGGTATGTGGCAAAATATTTTAAGTAGGCATAGAAACACCTTAAAAATACATTAATTTCAATACAAATTACCTAAACTGTTGGTTAAAGTTGACGATAAGAAGCCCAAAGTGACAGATAATTTTGCCACTTACTGGTTACTTTTAAAAACTTTTATTAGTAAGTGCTATATTGATTCATTACCGAGTAAATTTCCCGTAAGTCAACCAATTTAAGTTATAAAGTTAAATCTGTAGCACCAATCATCGTAATTATCTGTTTAATGGTTTTATTGGTCTGTCTCTGTGAAAAAAATACGTTAAAAGGATGCCAAATATGTATGGTTTGGGTTTAAGAATGAGCCTAGAAAGTTAGTGCCCTGAGAACTTATGTTAGTTTTTGGAACTCTTTTTCAGGGAGAGATTACTAAGAGAACTCCAGGAGACTGAGGAAACGAGCAGACGGCAGGCTGAAGTTTTTGTCAAGGTTGTCTAAATTTAATTTGATACTTTGAACCCAAGATATTTGACAATTAATGTGTTTGTTCTCATAAATAGGACCCCTATTCTTTTAATGTAACTTGAGTTAACTGAAAGTTTTTTTCATCAATCTTCGCAGGTATGGTTTGGCTGTTTGTAATTGAATGCCATTTTCTCTTTACTACTACTTTTATGTAAGTTAGGATACGCGATTATTTTCTAAAGAAGAATTTACTAGATGTTGTTAGAGGTAAGAATCATTAGAAGTAAATGGTTTATTGTTTTGGGGATGTTATAGAACGTTGTTTTTTGAGATGTCATTTAATATTATTTCATTGATTGTAATATTATAATGCATTTAAATGACTGTTGCACTCTGAATTGTCAGAATATTGATCTATTATAAACTTTATGAATGTCAGGGTCTTGATGCAGAAAGAAGTGTACTACAAGAAAGTCAGCGAATTGCATCAGATAGAGACAGGGAACTAGAGTCACTTCGTCGCCAGGTATGAATTAAGACATAAAACACGCTTTTGTTGTACATTGTTCACTCATTTTTATTGGCGAATGTACTGTTTGCAGAGTTTTTTTGCACTACAGTATTGAAATCTTGTACTTTATTTACGAAATTATTCGGATCAACTTTCGTTTATTAAATTTCGGGAAAAAGAACTTTCGGACATTTTGCCCCGTTAATTTCGGAGAAACGACGACGTTAAGGAAACTTAAAAAATTTATCTTTAAAACTCAACTGATTTACAAACAAAACCAACAAAAACGATGCAACTATTGCTTTCAATCTGCCATTTTAGTTTACTACGAAACGCCGAACACATCAAGAGTACTAAAACAGTTTGATTCAAAAGATAAGACAAACCCAGAGGAGAAACTTGTCAACTTTCAGAAATCTGCCATTGTATTGTAAGATGAGGAAACCTCATCTCAAAACCTCAAAATCTTGTGTGTCCAGTCGTTAGTTAAGCATATTTTGAAACTTAAGGACATTTTAATGTTCACTAGCTTAGAATATTAACCTGAGTTGAATCTGTGACCTTTGCCATGCTGGTGTAGACTGTGTTCTTATTTCCAGGGTTCGTACAGGCCTGGAAATCCTGGAAAACCCTGGAAAAGTTTTTAAGCCCTGGAAAATCTCATAAACTTTATTGAAAAAACTAAATTCGGTAAAAGATGCATTTTTTTTCGTTTCAAGTAAAAATTTAGATTTTAGACTTAAATTTTGCATGTCGATATTACATTATCTACTAAAACGTTGCTTAAACAGGTGATTGGAACGTTATTATTTTCATTCCGGGTTTAAAGAGCCCTAAAAAAGCCCTGGAAAAACGAAAAAACAGCCCTAGAAAACCCTGGATTTTTTAAACTCAGAAGATGTACGAACTCTGTATTTCAAGCCATTTCAGTTGATTACAACTCAGTGGGCCCTTTGCCGTTAGAGGTGACAGTATCTACCTTAAATTAATTAGCTATGACAAAATGATGTTCAGAAATGGAAAGAGCAGTTCAACCTTAGTTAGAAGGCATAGTTTCAAGTCTTGACGTTAATTATACTTAAATAATGACAGCAAATATAAAATCAAACTTTTTCTCAGTAAATTTTAGCGAAAATGTTACTGGGTAGCAAGGCTTGCTCTCAAGTCATGCAACGTATCACATTTTCTGTTGCTTGCCATTTCTTACATATTTGAGGTCAATAGCTGAAACTTTGCAATTTTATTAATGTCAATATTCTGTTCTGTCCATTTCTGGATACCATTTTTTAATTGCTACTTGGTTTAAGATAGATGTGGTCGCGTTACCCCTAGCTGCCAAGAGTCTATTGGTTTCGCTTTGTTTCTGCTGATAGTCTGTGATGCCAAATCATGCGCATGTCTTATATTGCTGTGTAGTTAAAACTTTTGAAAAGTTGAAGCAATCTGCAAAGTAATGAAAGCAACTAAGTTGGCTCAGTTTAAAAAAAGTTCAGGGCTGTAACTTCCATGCATGGAAGCTCTGTCAGACCACAATGACATCCACTTTAGTGGAATAAATACCAGTGAGATGTTACTCCATTGCTATGCAGATACCATTGAGTTAGTGAACTTCATCTATAATCACTATTCTACATTCACATTTCCATTATGAGAAGGAGAAGAAATCAACACACACCAAGATAATATTAAGTACATGTTATATTAATTTCAGTTTTCCCTAAGTATCGCTACAAACTTCTTAGTGAATCGAAGTATTGTGGAGTTCAAACCAAGGGGTAACCTGAAAGATGGGCGATAGGAAAGGTGAATAGAAGGTTGTTTATTGTTGTTGAAACCTTTGGCAGATTAAAGAGGAAACAGCCCAGCTTGTTGCATAATTCTCTCAAGAGTTTAGCTGCACATAAGTAAAAGTGGCCGAACCCTTTGCCTCGATTGTGAGGCAGTGAGCCCATTAACGTTTACTTTCCTGTGTGCACTGGGTTTTAGGCCTCAAAAAGCAAAAGAAATAATATTTTATAAATGTGATACGCAGTTACAAGCCTCCCAGAGATCGCAACAGGATGATATTGAAGGACGGTTGAAGGAGATACAACAGGAGGTGATAATGAACTGAATAGGGACCTTAAGCAACGAGGACGACAACGCCGACGACGATGGCAGAGAACAATAGTGATTACAATAGCTGCACGTTGGAATGCACCGTGCTGGTCACCTGCAAGCCGTCGTCTTGAAAATTACAACGTGAAAATCTTAGTTATGAAGTTTTTACTGCCACGAAAACGACGTACCGAAAAATTTTTCAATCTTCATTTATCTATAAGACTGAAAACGGTTTCATCTTTTTCTAACCACAAAGATTAATTCGGACAAAAAAAGAAAGGAAACTAGCCATATATGATGGCAAAGGGAAAGCAAGGAGTTTGTTTTTTGTTGGCCGTCGTTGTCAATGTTGTCGTCCTCATTGCTTAAGGTCTCTATAATAACTGTTTGGCTAAGTAGATACTCAGTCGAGTAATTGCAAAACACTAAGCATTGGTGTTTAGCTTTAACAGAGTTTTCAGATTGTTTAAGACCTAGCTTATGGTATAGTATCGAGCAAATATCTTTTGGTGCACACTAAAACCCTAACCCTAAAAACCTTAGTTTGATTTTGAAAAGTTGCAAATCAATTTTGACTTTGAAAGGGTAAAATGACGCTTTAATACTTTTAAGTGATTTTTAAAACTCAGAGATTGTCTTTATTGTAAATATAATGTTAACATTTGAACAAATAACAACAACAAAAACATTTTAACTGTGATCCATTACAAATTTGTTTACAATATATATGTATATGTATATTGTATGGAAGACAGAGTAGACCCTTTTCATCCAAAAATATATTAAACATATCAAGAAACTGTGGCAATCGCCAAATTCAGCGCATTCATATCGACAAAACTGCAAAATTTCGTAAACATTTCACAAAAACTAATGCAGGTATGCCCTTATTGTTACAGAGAAATGAATGAGAAAAACGTGGAAACGAGGCTGGATGAGCATCGATGCCCGTCCACCTTACTTTTCATTGGAAAATTATCCAGTTTCAAACCTTCATACATCGGTCAAATTGCGGCCAGTCTTTATGAGACTTTGTAGCTTTACTATTACTGTGCTGAAATTGACTCTGGACTCGTTTTCCTGATAAACTGACAACGTATTTCTCTATGCCATGCTAGCGTGATAAAGGTCTGTTGAAATGTTTACTATATATAGATGTGTAATAAATTATTTTGATTATAATTATTATTATATTAGTATACAGCACGCTACATACTTTTATACCCATACTGTATACCCTTTGTACAAAACTAGGAAGTAGTAATAAATAGAGCAAAGGTAAAAAACAGGGATCAGAGAACTACCAGGGCTGGTTAATTGTATCGATCCCAACAGCAGTCTTAGTAAAATTCTTTTAAGATAGAAAAAGTTATTATTTGAAAAATGCCTCATGGGAATTCACTTGCAAACACTGGCCGACATTAGTCGTAACCCTAATGCATAGAAAACGCAGATATGATATCCAATCTTGCTAACTCAACCAACAATGTGTAAAATGATTTAAAAACTTCTGTGACAACTATCTTTTGTATCAGATATGTACGGTATGAGTGATGTATGTTGGTGTTTTCTCAAACTTACTACTTCTGAATTTTTCTTTTAAGATTTAGAAGTTTAGGGTTTTTGAAAAGAACTTGGAGCATTGAAGATACTTTTGTTTTTTTGCCAATTTAATTGTTGTTTGGGGAAACAATATTAAGTTGCTGGTGTAGGGGGCAGAGGTTTTGTATCCTTAACTGTTCACGCTAAATTTTGTTCAGTGTAATTAGAGACAAACTCTATCTGTTTTTGTTGGTGACAGATGCGTGCAGAGAGACAAATGTGGGAAACAAAGCAAAAGGAAGTTGGTGAACTGACCAGCGAATTACGTAATGTGCGGGTAAACCAGTTTAACTCTTAACATAACATTGGAATAATGTTAAAATATTAAATCTAACAGATCTGGTTGTTTGATAAAAGAGTTTAAAAGTTTAGTGAGTTAAAAAGTTAAGATCTGGTTGTTGTTTAGATATTTTCAATGTTTTAAAACGTTAAGATCTAGTTGTTGTTTTAGTCTCTTCAAACTAGTGTTTATTTGGTACATAACTGTTAACTGTTAAAATCAATTAATGCTTAACAAATTAATTGCTGCATTAAAGTTGCTTTTAGTAAATTGAGAATTGTAACAGTGTAAGAAAAGTCATACAATGCTGACAACAAATCAGCCAAAAATTATGGAGAAATCCTGGATTGGAAATTGTGAGAAATTGGTCAAATTGTTCTTTTTGGGTTAATACTAGCCAAAGAATCAGCAATGAGTACAAACATAACAAAATTACCGTCATGTCTTGTAGAGTCTTGTGGAATGCTATCAGCAGCTGCAACAGTTAAACTTTTCAACTCTTTTCTAAGAATGTCTGAGATGTAGTGGGAAGTCAATGAATCAAGATTCATGGAAATCCTTTTTAGTATTGTTTGTAACTGGGTGTCTGAGTGACCCTAAGTTTGATCTGTAGTCACAATACTGTTATTGATGTTTTACTGAGAGTAAGACTGGCTAGTAACAAACAAAGGATATGAAGCTGTGAGTTGGTAGCCTTTATAATCATGGTTTTGTTAATTCTAGTTAAAGCTAATGGAGTTTAAGATACAATAAGTGTCGGTGCTCTAAGGGTTTACACGCACAAACACAAGCTTTCAACTGAACATTGACCAGTAGTTGTAGACGGGTTCCAAGATGAGTTATCTTATTCGTCTTTGAATAAATCCTTTGGTTTCCAACAACAACTATGCATGTTTTCCTCTTTACTAAGTGGTTCCACTTAACCAACAGTCTGCTGTTTCAAACTTGCTTTTCCCAGACACTACTGAACGATGCGGCTGATAACAAGAGGAAGGAAGAAATCCACGCAGTTGCCAGGTTTGTGGACTACCGTATTTGCGTATACGTCAATACTTTATGTAAGTCGAGCTCCATTTTTGGTCCAAAGTCGATGCTTTTCTTAAAACATTGTCGTTTTTTCCCTCGTTTATAAGTCGCGGTCATTATTAGGCCAGTTCTCACGCCTCAAAACCTCGAACCATATACAAGCAAATCCGTTAGGTATTTGACGAGTATTTGCAATATATTTTGTTGTGAAATGATCCATGATGAGTTGAAGAGTGATGGGTCACTGTCTTAAAAATGTAAGTTAAATGGAAACGAATCTTAGTTTTTGTTTTGAATTCATAAAGTCTACTGTCGCCTTGATTTAGTGTAGAAAAATCTGAACCATGTAAATAGCTATTGCATTTAGCCGAGGCTCATTAAGATTTGTGTCATTGACCTTTTCCAATTTAAAACCTTAACTGATCATCAGGTGTAGAAGCCAACCTTACACAATAAGATCAAACAATTAAATGAATACTGTATCAGTTTACAGGTTGACTTCCAGACATTGTAATGCAACTGCACTTGTATAATCCATAGTAAATTTTAATTAAGTGTAGTTTTTATTAATTAAAGCTCTTATGCATTCAAAATTTGTTGATGTCTAGTGAACTGGAAAATGAAAGACGAGCTCTTGGTGAAAGTCAGTATGAAAAAAGGGTTTTACGGTCTCGGGTAGACGACCTTGCTTCCAGGCTAGAAGCTTCAGAGAGAGAACGTCAACAGGTGTGTTTTCTAGATTAGATACCTCCACAGATTGACAATAAACCATCTTTGTTAGTTGTTAGTCTTTGAACAAATGAGAGTCATCTCGCCCTATGGTCCTTCTGCCCTAAATCACCTCAACCCAATTCCTTGGTCATTCTGCCCCAAATATCTTGTCTCTGTGGCTTTGGGGCGAAATGACCATGGGGCGAGATGACTTATTACCTGTTTCAACAGTTAAAGTTGTTCCTAATGTTTAAGAAGTCTTAACAGCCATTTATTTTGTATTTTACAATGTTCAATCATAAAATGGCGTTAATTTCATCAAAATCTCTGACTTAGGTCTTGACACAGAGTCATTAGATTTTGTGTGATAACCATCTTTGAAGAATAAAGTTTTTGTTGCTTATCAAAGACAAATAAATGGTGTTTTAAAGATCTTAAACTTTGTAAATAATGAGCTATAAAACCCACAAAACACTTTAATTAGTGTGTTTATGAAATTGCATTCTCGTTTGTAATTTTAGGTTATAGCTGAACTTGAGACAGCGGTAAAGAAAATTGATCAAACTGAAGGAGGAAAAAATGCTTTAGTAGAGCAGGTATCGTTTTCTTAAATCTTACATCAAGTTTTCATAATGATACTTTGAAATGAGAAAAAAGGACTCCAAATCATCTTTTTTAGTTCTGGTTATGATTAGTTGTAGGTCACTTCACACTGTATCTGCCATACTGCATGAGAAAGCAAAAAATTACAGGGATGCTTAGTTAGTCAAGATGTAGCTTCGCAGCATAACAGTACCAGTGAAATCGTTGATGACCCTAGCTACTCTTCTTTGATCCACGTAGACTTAGCTAGACTCTCTGATATGATAACATTTGTAAAGGATAATCGGTATTCCAACAAAATGGCAGATTTTCTTGAAATTCTATCTGTTCAGATTAAAAAAGTCTTTTGCAATCATAAAATAATGCATTCAAAAAAACGATTTTAGTGGCATCTGAAGTTCTCAAAAGTCCTAAAACCCTGAAAGAAAGCTGTCTCTGGATTTTGAAGTTTGCATTTTCTGCTGAACATAAAGTTGAAAACATTTGCAAACTTGAATGTAAAACTCCTTAACAAATTTAAAAAAAACTTCAATTACATTGCATTGTATTTCCATTGTTATTGATTGCATGTTTTGTGTGCAATTAGAATCATATTGAACCACAGAAACTCCTCAGGAAGTCTTGTAAACTTTAGAGCGGGACTAGGGGAAACTCTCAGAGCACGACTCCTGACTTGTAATATCACCATGTGTGAATGGATTTGCAAGTGCATTCTTACCAATGCGATACTAAGTTTTCCAAAAAGCTTCTTTCAATTTTTTTCAGGTGTGGTTGCTTACATGGTCAAATGCAGTTAACTGTTGATGTCAATTTCTACGTTTTTACTATCACAGGCTGAGGATTTGAGACGAAAACTAAATCAAGCTGACCAGGAAAAAGCTCAGCTCTCTCGACAACTTGAAGACTACAGAATAAAACAAGAGGAAAACGATGCATCACACAAGAGACTCCAGGCAAGATTTGATGCTCTTACCCGTGAACTGGAGGAGGGTGATGGTGATAGAGAGAGGTTGTTAGAACAGCTGGAAGTGCTGCGTGGACAGGTGCGTGCAAGAGTATTTGCAAACTTCTAGAATTGAGTATGTTTACAAGAGAAGTTTTACTTGTGAAAGTATTCAGTTGTCTCATGATGTAAGTTGTTGCAAACCACAGCATTTCGATTGCTTACTGCTAGCCTTCTTAGGCGATGCATAGACTGTTATCTTGTTAGCTTAAATAGGCGTCGGATCGGCGCAGTGTCTTTAAGGGATGTGTCACATGTTTGATGTTTTGCACAAGGTTAAAACCAAACCTTAGGTATCTCCTGCCGCTGTCCCTGTTGTTGCTGTTTCTTCTTTGACTCGTCAAGTACACCAATGTGGTTCTCGATCTACACATTTGACATTGCTCCAACTAAGAGCAACTAAGCGAACAAGATCACAGTTTACACATTGCCTGAAGAAGACTAGCAGTAAGCAGTCGAAACGTTGTGGTCCTTAGCGACTCACACCTTGAGACAATTGAATATTTTCACTAAGTATCCTCATCCACGATGAATAATTTCTTTCAAGAGAAGGTTTATCTTCAAATAGTATAAATGGGATGTACTCACCTGGCTCACCATATGTAGTAAATCAACATAGAAGTGTCAAAACAGCTCTTCTCTAGTTGAATGTTGAGCTGGGTTTTTCCCATCGTTATAATAATTCCGTCACTGCTAGTGTTACTTTGAACTAAAATTTTTCCATTTACCATCAGATTTATCTAGTCATTTTTAATTTCTAGCTTATTACAAGACTATCACTCCAATTATAGCATTGAGCTTTTATTTAGTCATCATCTTCACCATAATCAAGATTCTATCATTTTAAATATAGTGCTAAGCTGGCACATCGACATCTTATTTCATTTTAATATTTTCTAATGGAGCATCGAGCTATCACATGGTCATCATCGTCATCATCTAGTTTGTATCAATTTTGGTATAGCATTAAGTGGTAATTGGTTATCATCACCTACATCACCAAGATTCCATCATTAAAAATACAGCGCTAAAGTGGCAGTTGCATATCTTATTGCTGTTCAATCTACTCTAATGGAGCATTGAGTTAGCATATGGTCATCATCGACAAGGTTCTATAATTTTTGGTAGAGCTGGTATTTGGTCTTCATCACCAGCTCAATTATCAAGATACCATCATTTCAAGTACAGCATTAAGCTGGCCCTTGGTCATCTTATCGAACTCAATCTGTGCTTATGGAGCAACGAGTTAGCATATGGTCATCATCTACAAGGTTCTATCATTTTTGGTAGAGCTAGTGTTTGGTCTTCATCACCGTCTCAATTATCAAGATACCATCATTTCAAGTACAGCACTTAGCTGGCACTTGGCCATCTTATCTAACTCAATCTGTGCTTATGGAGCATTGAGTTAGCATATGGTCATCATCTACAAGGTTCTATCATTTTTGGTAGAACTGGTATTTGGTCTTCATCACCAGTTCAATTACCAAGATACCATCATTTCAATTACAGCACTTAGCTGGCACTTGGCCATCTTATCAAACTCAATCTGTGCTTATGGAGTTAGCATATGGTCATCATCTACAAGGTTCTATCATTTTTGGTAGAGCTGGTATTTGGTCTTCATCACCAGCTCAATTATCGAGATACCATCATTTCAAGTACAGCATTGAGCTGG
This sequence comes from Hydrozoanthus sils, assembly GCA_027575215.2. Taxonomy (NCBI): domain Eukaryota; kingdom Metazoa; phylum Cnidaria; class Anthozoa; order Zoantharia; family Hydrozoanthidae; genus Hydrozoanthus; species Hydrozoanthus sils. The sequence continues at coordinate 10,547 of JAOBRD020752725.1, forward strand.
CACTTGGTCATCTTATCGAACTCAATCTGTGCTTATGGAGCATTGAGCTAGCATATGGTCATCATCTACAAGGTTCTATCATTTTTGGTAGAGCTGGTATTTGGTCTTCATCACCAGCTCAATTATCGAACTCAATCTGTGCTTATGGAGCATTGAGCTAGCATATGGTCATCACCAGTGGTTTTATCATTTTTAGTATACCTTTTACCTGGCACATGGTTCTGCTCATGTTTTTATTGTGTCTAAATATTGGTCCTTGTTTTGCAGGTTGCAAAGTCTGATCAAGAAAAAGAGCATATCCGACAACAGATTGCTCGCATTACAGGTGGAACTGGCAAACGACGACAATCACTTGGACCCAATATCTCAGCAGGCACTGATGGCACCAGAGGACTGAGGAGAGCATCTTCATTAGGTGCATATGATACCAGGAGTAGGCCCCGAGGTGATGATGTTGAAAACATTAAGAGAAATCTAGATCAAATGCAAAGGGATCAGAGAGTTAACTTTGGACTAGGGAGAACTTTACCCCAAACCACTAGAGGTGGCACTGATTTTTACGACTCTGGAGGTGATGAAATTGATTCTAGAGATCTCATAGACAATCTTGAACTGTTAAATGAGGATGCCGATAGAAGAGACGAGCAGCAAGAGAGACTAATTCATCAGATGCAAAATATACTCAGGAAATACGACGAAGGTGAAGAGCAAAGAAAGAAACTAGCTATTGAGCTTGAAGTGACGGTGAAGCAGTTAAAGGACAGCAGGAGAGAGCTTGAACAACTTGGTACTGATCTAAATAATAAAGACAGAGAACTGGAAGAAAGTGAGAAAAAGAGATCAGAGCTCAAGGATAAAGCCTTAAAAGCCATCAAAGAGTAAGAAGAAAATTTCAAACAATTTTTAGATGTGGAATTATTGCAGGTGCTTTAATAATATGAAATAACAAAGTGGTTTACATGGCCCCAAGTAATTTCGTTGTATCTGACTTGTTCAACGTACAATAACACCGATTTAACAAATATAACAAAGCGAGTTCCCAGAGTTCCTTGATACTTTGAGACCTAGTTAGAATAATTCCAATGCGTCAGTCAAGAACAATAGCTTTTAGACCAACTAAAAAGTTGATTGTTGAAAATGAGTGGTAATAGGGTGCTAACATTTTGATGGTAAGCTGTTCTTCAGAACCTTTACTTTGTTGTATCAAGAATCCACTGTTACAGTCTTTTTTTTGTATTAAGGTTCCACTGTGATGCTTTTTACTTTGTTGTATCAAGAATCTGTAAAACAAATGTTTATACTTTCAAATTTGAAAATATTTCCAAATCTCAAAAAGTATTCCAAACTCTTCTCCGTTTTCAATTTTGACTCATTTCTTGATGCCGTCCGCAAGAAAACAAACTAGAGATTGAAACTATTTTGTTTTGATTGTGTTTATCTCAGGTATAAGTCGAAGTGTAAAAAGTTAGAAAAAGATGCTGAAGAAGGAAAAGAGGCCCAGGTAAGCGATTGTATCTCAGGAAAGTCTTAAGTTATCATTTTTTTTGTAATCCCTTGTTATGACAGGTTTAGGATGCAATTGTTTTTCTGGTTGGGGAGGGGTGGCGGGGAAATCCAAGATTGGGGTTTGAGGCTAATAATATTTTAGGTACTTGATCTCTGGCCTCCTGGAGGGTGATTTCACCGACTCCCGCCCCGAATAATTGCCTTTTTGTGTATTTCAGTTACTAGGGTTCAGATTTATAATCATGCGCATCATGAGTCACAAAGATTGAAAGTGTTCGTGACGTTTTTTGGATATTTTTCAAGAACACTGAAAAGTATTTTGGATTCAAATTTCATACTGGAACCCCTCCCATCAAAAAGAAGAAAGAAAACTACTAAAAGATAATTTGTTTTTTGAGAAGTTATATAAAATTGTGTTAAATACAACACCAAAAGTTCTTTTGTGATGATTTCTGCAATAGAGACATAAAAGTAAATATAAAATATTATCTTGCAACTAGCTGAAAAGATGTTTATTTTCTTTTTAGTCTGAATAACTTCTAAGTGTCTGTTGCGAAGGAAGCAATGTTTTATATTAGCTACGTTATATACAAAGAAATGGGGCAAACAAAGTTGTTGTTTTTAGGGTAGTCATTCGTAATATAATTCACCACCAATCGAATCTCGCTCTGACTAACCACTAACTGAAAATGTCTTGATAATTCCAGATTACATTCTGTTAGTGCTGACTGCTCTGCCTCCCGCCAACTAGTGTCTTTAAAGCTAGCGTCTTTAAACCTTTTAGACGCATCTACTACAAATGTTGTGTCAGTAAATTTTCCCAACAAGGATTATTACTTTTCATGTAATCGGCTTTCAAAACGTTGACCTCGGCCGGTGGCCTGGGTCCTAATTGTGTCCAACCTGGTAATTGATATACACGTACATTGTTATCCGCTTAGGTTCAGTATTCTTGACGTTGTGTTTCTTCGGAAAGGGAAAACACAACTTCGGTTGCCTGTAGAGGAGGCTAGTGTTTCTCAATGTAAGACGCCAACACTTACTAGTATTCTACACTACTATCTATCTACCCTCCTTGACTATTTGTGCCTGTCAACGAGCGTCACTTTCAACTAGAATTTTAACTAAGTGCACTGAAAGCGTTTTGAGAGTATTCTCTGAAGGGGTTATCGTTTTTATTAGGCTCAAAATCAGAGACTTGGCAGAGAACTGAGGGAGTTAAGGTCTTTAGCATCCAGCGGTGCAGGAGGTAAGTACTATCACCCAGTGAGTGTTAGATATTGTTATCCATTGCGTACACCCCCCTGTTACAGGTGGTAGATATTGTCATCCATTGTGTGCTCCCCACTGTTACAAGTGGTATTTGGAATCGTTGGTCAACCAGAAATCCCCTCCCCCTCACACTAACGTCAGAACCTATTTCATAAACAACTTCAATTTGTGTCACTCCATCAATTTTGTCAGTACCAGTACGAGATAATAACAGCACCCTTGGATTTTTTCCGCTTCTTGTTTAAAAGCCTTTTGCATAGTACACTTACTTGTGACTTGTAATACTTAGGAAGTGTTTTTCATTGATTTCAATTTTTCAAAAGCTGTAAAAATATTTGATACTGAACCACACCATGAAACGTAGTCACAGAACGTACTCTTGACTTATGAAGAGCTAGAAATAATTGAGTACTCTCTTAAGATGCCAAAGACAAAAGACGAAGCGGCCACGTTGTTATCCTAAACAAAAGAAATCGTCTAAATTCTGTCTTTCAAGGGGCCCCAAGAAGGCCGCTATGCCGTCAGGTGTAAACCCGCATTATATTAAAGGCCAAAATAGTTAAGATTTCCTTACATTTATCAATAAGTGAAGTTAATCCCATATTTGCCAGGTACTTCCTTCATGGGTACGTCACGACGAGATATGGATGAAATGATGGTATGTATATGTGTGTTTGGTACATTGCAATGTCAAAAAGCTTCATAAACAAATTTTTTAAAAATATATCTTAGGTATTTAAACAAAATATCTTAAATTATTAAACTTGAATACTGCGTTTCCTACGTTGTGATTTGTTCATTTAATCTCGTTTACCAGCTCATGTTCCGAATTGACCATATATGGAAACTAACTGTGTGGTGTTGCAAAGTTGAAATATGGTTCTGAATAAACTTTAGCTGTCATTTTCAAGTATCGATAGGTTTGGAAAAATAAAAAAAATTAATAAAACAATCATTCCATTCTCGCTTGTTGGATATGAGATGATTTAATATAGTCAATTCGGTGCTACAAGCCTCTGGCGTTTTACTGTCTCATACCCATCGCATGCTCTTGGAATAGTTGTTAAGTATTACAAAGTTATGAATTGTTTTGTATTTGTTTTTGATTATGATAACATTTGTGTTCACCTTCTCTGTCTAAAATGACAGGAGTGAAAACAAACTGCTTTATTGATAAAGAACTGTATTTCACTTGTATTTTTTTAAATCATAGCAGTTGAATTTTTTTCCTGTAAAGCAGTTGAAAGGCAAATCAACTCCTTTATTAAATACATAAGGCGTTTTCTTTAACAGGATCAAAGGAATAGATTGAATGAAGAGCTGGCAAGAAAAAACTCAGAGGTAAACAATATGTGTTTTTTAGCATTACTATGAAGGCAATGCCTCCGAAACTCCAAGATTTCCTCCAGATAGGTTTCAGGTAAACATATTCATCTTTTTATAGTTGTCTTACAGTAGTAGTGCTGTTATGAAGTTAATGATGATAATAATAATGGAAATACCTCTTCTTCCATGATGATGATGATGATAAGAATGAGAAAAAAAGTATGGTAAAAGAAAAAAATTGATATTGTTATCATTATTATTATTATTATTATTATTATTATTATTATTAATATTGTTATTTTCTTGTTACTCATGTTTGTTCGATAGATTCGAGAACTTCAAGCCGTTAGATACAGTTCGGAAAAAGATTTGAAAGAAGTCAAGGGTCAACTAGAAAAGGTATTGTTATTACATTATTTGCAGCTGACCTTGATGGAATGTTATGAATAGTTAAAACAATTCTTCCAGTTTCTTGAAAACTATAAAAGCCTCTAAAATTTAATTTAATTATGATTTATTGAGTCTGAAGCCACAAAAGTTCTAAAATTGTGTAAAGATTTGGTCTTTATAGTGTTCTTAACTCTATTACTTTGCTAAGGTATACGATTTTTCAGGTTGGGGACAGGGGTCTTAAAAAACTGAGAAGGTGCTGCCTTTGGTCTAACTTCTCCAAACGTTTAGACCTTCGTGTCTTCTCGGATGAGAATGTTAAGCCGAAGGCCCTGGGTGGCAGACCTCGTAGAGGACCTCGTGTCCTATCCTGTGATTCTTTATGTCCAAAAAGTCATAAAACAAAATAAAACAAGGTCTGTCTTTACCCCGTTAGGAAGTTTTCGCATTTAGCTGACGCGGGATCTCTAATCCGGTATCCCTTCCACGGTCCATGCAGGTTTATTTAGAAAAAAATGCAAATACCTCAATTTTAAATATTTAAACAACCTTTTTATAAACTTTGACAACGCTTTGTGCTGAAGGGTATTTTACCTTGGAATTATGTTTTAGTGTATAGAAAGAGTTCAATATTGATATTTTTGACAGCTTGAGAGTGAAGTGAGAACGCGGCAAGCTCAGCTGGCATCGTCAAACCTTGAAAAGTTGAAAATGGAAGAGGTAATTTTTTGTGTTACCTTAATTCTTGAAAACAGAAAAGCACTAGTTAACCTTGTTAGCCATACTTTTCACTTGAACAAGAAGTGATCAAGTTTGGTTATACATCAATCTTTTACTTTTAAAGATCAGTGGTAATCGAGCCACTGCTTTGATTATTTTCTTTTTTTTGCTGTTGAAAGAGACTTTTGAAACATTTGATGTTTTCTTAACAAAATTTGTTCAACTAATTTGAATTCATGTTTTCCTTTTTAGTCTCTGCAGGCAGCAAAGCTTGAAAGACGACAAGATATTGATAAGTTAGAGGTAAAACGTAATATGATTCTCAACATGTACAAGCAGAACTTTGAAATCACTCTTGAGACATGCGTCAATCTATTTCATGGCTTTTCCGGAAATAGGATCTACTTCTTTTTTCTTAATCCTCTAGAAAATGCGGTTAAGGTACTACCATTAACAGGCTTGTTAGGGTCCTGGAAATCTAAAGATTCATGGAAAGTCAAAATTTTATAATTTAGGCCTGAAAAACCTAAAAATTACCCTCAGTCACGTGGTGTCGTGGAAAATAAACCTTTTCTTCCTAAGTCTAGAAAATTTGTATAGTTACCGCTATTGAGAGAAGCGAAAAGCTAACACGACTACGTATTCGTTTTACCATAGCTAGCCTTCTATGCACATGCGTGAGCGATGAATTTTTTAATATAATATAGTCATCGAAACACCATGATCGATTTTGATAGAGCAATAAAGAACCCAGTATTGTTATAAAAGTGACTATGACTTGAAATACTTTGTTATTTCAGTGGATGTACTTTGCTAAATGAGGAATAGGGGCTAAAAAATTGTCGCAATATTCTATGGTTTTCGAGATAATAAGATTTAATGTTTTCATCTGATGACGTCACTTGGTGGAAGGCAAACTTTCAATGACTTGAAATCTGCTGCAAATCCATAACCTTTGGATAAATTAAAGTTGTCATGGTAACAAACAGGGCTCCTGGGTCCAAATGAGAATTTCAAAACTAATGAAATTTTTTCGTCAAACCAGAAGTTGTGCAACAATTAACAACGTAGATTCTGTTCTTCTTACCGTGAAAAAGAAAAAAAAATGGTTCAATTGTCTTGGTGAGAGTTCTTGGAATAGCAGAAAATTTGGGGGTTTGGAACCGAGTCTGTCGCCATGACGATGAAAAATTTGCTACTATTCTGAAGAAAACACCAAGATACATTATCAGTTCAAGTTCAAAATTCATTCAGACATTATAAAGTGGAAGCAGATTTCAAAACTGAAAATTTTCCTGTCCACCAAGTGACGCCATCAGTTGAAAACATCAAAATGTTAATATCTCGAGAGCCATAAAAGATTTCGAGAAAATTTTTTCACCGCTATTCATCATTTAGCAAGGTCTATCCACTGAAGTAACAAAACATTCATGTCATAAACATTTTAAATTAGAATATGGGAGCATTGATGTTTCTCAATTTTTAGTCTTCACAGAAACATCACGAGGGAGTAGAAGCTGAACTACGAAACACAATCGAAGAACAGAAGGTAAAAATAATATAAAGGCGACGCAGTTACTGTTAGGTTATTTTCATCGTAATTATTGCAAGTTGAAAAGACGAAAAGTAGAAGCCAACAAGAGCCAGAAACTGTGCGATGTTCAATTTAATGAGATCTGCGGTACTGTTGGAGCCGTCAGCCTATGTAGTCTTTTGAGCCAGCTTACATGTACCATGGGCTGACGGTGCAATAAAATATGAAGGAACTTTTACCTTGGTTGTAAGTGATGAAATTATGAAACGATCTTTGTGATATGGTTTGCGTGAAGTTTTTCCTCTCTCCTTAATAGTTTCCAATTCCTTCCGTGGCCTGGGTGTATGTGTTTTCTAGAACAGCAGAAGTAGCCATACTTGTAAAACTGCTAGTTAGATCCCCTTACCCTAGATTTTCCAATTCCATTCGTTGTCGAGAATGCGGTGTTCTGGCAAAATAGTAAAAGAAAATGTTTTTGTAATTTTCCATGTTGTCATCTTGATTCTCTTCAACTTTCAATATCTTTCCCTCCACAACATATCTTACCACCAATTGCTGTTTTAGAGTGATTCTTTCAGGATTGCATGTAGTTGTCTTTTCCTTCATTAGTTACGTATATTATGTTGGAATTTTTTCCTACAGAAAGAAATAAAAGAACTTCGTGGAAAGCTTAGCCGGCTCGGTAGCAAGTTACAAGATGAGGTTATCAACAGACAAGTAAGTCACGACTAGAACTTCACAAACTAATATTACGTGCAACTTTAAGATATGGTTTTGCACTACCCACAGATGGTTCTGTATCGGATGTAAAAAAGATTCACCAATCGCAAGTCGGTGGGCTCCATAGTCACCGTTGCTCACTACTTGATATATTTATTTGAACAATAGTTAACCCTTACTAGGGGAGGCAGTGCAAGCTATGATATGTTGGACTTTGGAGCGGAGAGGCCAAATGTTCTTACAAAACAATGCCAACCGAATGACAACTTTCTAGTAAAATTGAACTGGGAAAGTCACAAATATTTAAACTGCTTTTAGCATTCTCTTATAAACAGACATACTATCAGAAACAAAACGAATACAAGAGAGAAAAGAAAACAACCTGCCGCTGTTTTGAAAGATTTCAATTTTTCTCACCTTTTTTAACGTTTTCAGTTATTGTAAGTTATTCGAGACCAATTGTGGAATTGTACACAATTTGGGCATATTGCCGATGAGGGTTAAAAGCAAGGGTACTAGTATTTCTAATACCTTATCAGTTGTTGATTATCGACCACAATGTCCTGTCTGGGTGTAGAAATTCGAGGAGAGGATGTCTGAAGTACGTGAACACGAGAGAATGGCCAAAGAAGAAGCTGGAAACCTGTACGCACAATTACAGCAGGTAAACAAACGGATGGTTGCCGTTTTATAAACTGTTATTCTGCATGCTACTAAGTTCGACACAGCACGCTTACTTGTGATGGCAGTTAATGATATTCAAAAAGTTTGGCAAAATCAAATTAGTCATAAAATTTGTCTTCTTAAAACCTTGATTTGACTTCCTAGAGTTCTTTTAAATAAGAAGAAAATCGGTCCACTGTTGTTCTTTGACAGGAAAGGGAAGCACACACTAATGGACTGAGGGAACTGCAGGAGCAAATCCAGAGCCTTACGGTAAGAAACTCTTACTAAATTCCAGACTGGAATTTAAGGCTCTGACTGCCTGTTGGAACTATAACATCAGCTCTGCTTCGTTTCTGGAGTACTGGCCGCCCGTCAGACTTTATTTCTAGTCAACAATTGTAAATAAAAATATTTTGTGTAACAGTGTGGGTCGATAACCGTAATATCGTAAATACTTGCATTTTAGTTGTTCTTAATCAGTTTTTTGACGATTGTAAACGAACTAAGGCGTGCAAAAACACGTACTGAGAACTGTTACTATTGTTTTTATAGTTGTTGTTATTTTTATTATTATTATTATTACTATTATTATTGTTATTATTAATATTGTTATTACTATTACTATTGATAATCTTCAGAGAGGTCGAACTCTAACAGGTGTGATCAATCAAAGGCAAGTGTAATAGAAACCGAGAAAGAAAAAACCCAATGTCTTGGGTTGGTTCGTCCTCTCTCTGCCACTGTAGTTAGCTCCGTAGCACAGTAACTAGAGCACCTGCCATGTGATCGGGGTGTCGCGGGTTTGTTTCCTGCGTGGGACAGTTTAGTTTTTTTCTTTCTCGGTATCTCTTACACTTGCCTTTGGTTTATTACAGCATGTCAAAGTTTACCTCTGTGAAGATGATCACGTTGATCGAAACATGCGTTTGTTCTACTATTACTGTTGCTATTGTTTTGAACTTTGCGATCGATTCTGAACTGTTGTTGACAATTAGAAAACAAAAAACATTTTACGCATACGTGTTTTAACTTAAAAAATTGTGGTAAGGCAAGTGATAGTGATTTCAATGATGCCCAGAATAAATGTTCCAAGATCTTTTGCTAAGTGAGTTTCCTCAATTATATAGGCAAGTCACGAACAAGCGATGCAGGAAATAAGTAGAAAATCGAAACATGAAAAGAAAGACCTCGAAAGCCAGTTAGCTGAAATGAAGGTGAGGCAGATGTTGGGAAGGTGCACTGAAAGCTGACGTTACTAAAGCTTTAGTCGAGATTTAGCCCAGACAAATTATCATGGGCTTTTGATGTTCATTGCATTTGATTGCTTTCTAAAATACCATCTGCATGTTTGTTTGTTTACACAGGCAACTGAATGTGGAATATAAAAAGTTTTTAAAACTAAAAGATGAATATTTGGTATCAACTTGTGTGGCGTATTTCGTAGTCGGGCGAGAAGTGCCGTAATGAGGCTAACAATACACATGTTTCACGATTTCGTTCCTGAACTGAACAGCAGTGTTAAATTGACCACTTCGAAAAGATGGCAGCCAATACAATTACCCACAGTTCTTAACGCATGAAAAACCTAAATTTGCTTTTAGAAACGCATAAAGAGAATATGTAAACTTAAAATTTCACGTTCAAAGTATTGGAAGTGCAAGGAAGAGTTTCACCAACTTTGGTCGTCTCTAGGTTTCTTTTTTCTTTTCCTTTTTTCAACGCGGATCTATTCAGTGTGCAATCCCAATGATATATAGGAGGGGAGGGGGGATTGCGGTAGCAGTATTTATTTCAGTCTTTGTTAAATCCGTATGAAAGGGCGGTTCATAACTTTGTCATCCCGGAGAATCAAAAGTTTCCGAGATGATCATGTGTTTGTACATTGATTTAGAAAAGATTTGAAGAATTTCTGCTATGTTCATCCAGTAACCAGAAAAGTGCAAGTCCTTTTCTGTTGTCGATAGGTAATTAAACCTCGTGCTATGAAAGCCAGTAAAAAGGAATGTAGCAGTGTCATTATCAAGCTTGCTTTTGAAAAAGTACGATAAACGGTGTTTTGTTTTCGCAGCTCAACTTGGCAGATGAAAAGTCGACCATCAAAGCTCTGCGTAAGCGTCAGGATAAGGACAGAGAAGAAATTGAACGGCTGGGTTCGGAGTTAAGCATGTATGTTGGCTTAGCGAGTGTTAGTGTTAGAAAATTAACAACAAGAAACAAATACAATAACAGAGCCCATTGAGCCAGGTAGCGTTTTTAAAACTTTTACGACAAAATTTGGATTATAGATAAGTATATAATTTTGCTTCCGGCTGGGTTGTTGAATCAAGGAAAAACGAACAGTAGGTAGGTAAGTAACCACAAACAGGAAATGAAAAAAGCGAAAAACGAGAAAGGCATGATCAAGACAGAGTTATTTGAGTAATGCTTATTAGTATCTAAACGAGCTTATCAGCTATAAGTTTTCTTTTGAGTGAGCTTTAGTGGAAGAAATGTTTTGTCAAAACACTGTGATTGAACTGACTGTTAAGATTCTGTAAGATCTTAGTACTTCGTAGTCGAGGTTTGAAATACTTTTTCAAGTGTAACAACATATATACCAATGTTTATGTGTCAGGGTGAATAACTGGTTGCATTACGGAAAATACTGTAAATGTTCTTTTCGCTTTGCAGAAGCAACGAGGAAAACGCCAAGATGAAAACTAAATACCAGCAAGTGAGAGACGATCTGGAAAACACAGTACGTTTTGTTGTATTTTTGGCATGTGTTTTGATATGATCTATTCATCAGATCCCCGAATTTTCACCAGTTCTCGCAGATAAAAGTTTGATCTTGTTATGGATCAAAACAAAATTCCTTGAGCCTGGCCGAAAACTACTGTTCGTACTGATTCTGAATCAAAGCTAAGAGTCTGCATAAAAGTTGCCCTCACCGGTGAGCGACTCCAATCCGAGTTGATTTTACGGTTTTTTCCATCCATTTTTATTTGCAAGTAGATTTTACGCTCTGTTTTACAATAGATAAAGTTAACTGAATAAATAATGAGAAGGAAGCTCAAAGAAAATCCCAACGGCTTATGAGCGAATGATTTCCCACAAAATAGAACTTATTAATTAAATATGGCTATTAAATATGGCAACATATCATATATCATATATTTATAAAAAGAGAAGCAAGAACAAAACGAGATGACGAAACAAGAACAGACAAAAATCAAAGTTGTCAAGATTTACAAAGACAAGAGAAATTCCTTGAGCGTCTTACTAAATAACGAAATGCTTTCACAATCGTTGATGTTGTTACTCAGCGGATTAAAAAAATTTGGTCCTTGAAAGCGAATCGAAAATTGTCTCGAGGTTAATTCTACAAGTAAAACATATAGAACAATTTGGACGTCCTAGTTTCCGGTTTATGTTAGTTGAATTGTGGAAGTTAATGAACAAGCGAACATTTTAAGGAGTTGGTAAACGATATATTGGTACGTTTTGCGTAAAGATCGTGTAAAGTATAAAATCCAACCGGGAGAACTTATAAGAACATACCATTTCACACGTCTGAGGCTAAAAGGGTTGACTTTGCCCGTTGCCCGCTCTTAAAAACAAATTTGATTCTTATTTATTTGGCTGGTGAACAATTTTCGATTTGTTTGTTCGACAGTTATTCAGCTCTTTTTACTTAATTGCGAACTTACACTAATTGCAAATACCCGTACTAACCACACTGTCTAGGACATCGAACACAGTCAAAAAGCTTAATGAAAGTCACCTTCTTCCGAAATTCATCCATTTTTCCATTCTAAAGTTTTGTGAAACTTCTGTTTTTTTCGTGCCCTAGAAAAAAATGAAATTGGTATAACTTGCTAGGTTTGATATTTATTTTTGTTTTGTGTGTTTTCTTCTGCAGAAAAACAGCGTAGAATCAGGCCAGACCAGGTTTGTATTTCAGTTTTTGTTTAACAATTAGAAGTTGGTTTACTGGTTTACTTTTAGATTTGTTCTTAGTTACTCACTAGAACCGCTTGCAACTTTGTCATACTCTCTAGAACAAAAGACCTGGAAGAATCTCTTAAAAGAGCCCGGTACGCTTTGGAGAAAATGTCAGAAGATAACTTGGTAAGCAAAGTTTTAGTACAAGGGTTAGGTTTTGAACGTCTGGTTATCAGGATAGTTATTCCAATTCTGATATAAGGACAGTTTCCATTTGAAACTAAGGCCATCTCCACACTAATGCGTTTTCATTCGGCTTAGTTTTTGGTGCCATCGGAAACGTATTGATCGATCTGCATCCATGGTAGATGATGCTGCAGAATTGCTCCCTAGGGTCACAAATGGATATAAAGTGGCAAAGACATTCGATGGCATAGACTGGGATTCGTTTCAAAGCAAATCTAGTGACATACTAGAAAGATTTTTAGAGCAGTATACACTTCCTTGCGTTTTCGACTGTCCACATGTAGATGATACATATGCGTTTTCATCTTGATCCACTTTCGAGAGCATTTTCAAATTGGTGCTGTTTTGCCGAAAATGCTCCGCGGCGTCATAGTGTTGACCGAAGGCGTAAACGCATCGAAATGTATGCGGTTTCAAACGTGGTAGCTAAGTGACCGCTTCATTCCTGTGGGTGAATCTAAGCGTTTTGCCAAGTAGACTATTGGTTTGATGGTTAATAATCTAATTTCATAACTATGGCTTTGGTAGGCAGGTCTACAGAAAGTGGATGACAGTCTTGACGGGATGATTGACGTGATGTGTAGAGAGACAGGAACTCCCCTTCCGGTAGGTAGTGAATTAATGAACAACCTATCGACACAGTGTTGTTCTTGCTGATAAGCGCAGTACTTAATCAGCGATTCTCTCATTTCTGCTTGCAGTCTCTTCTGGCCAGTGGTGGTGCGAGAAATGATTCGCGACAGTTCTTTGCAGACATGATGGTGAGTTGATAGATATTTGCATCCCCCTCCCTCCTTCTCCTCCCCGTTTACCTCTCCTGTGGGTTTTTCATCTTTTGTAAAGGATGAACTGTATTATATTACGACAGTTGTACTGGCATGGTTAGAAGAATCTCCAGTGTTATTGATTGGTTCTATGTTAATGGTGTGGTTAGTGGTTTGAAGTGCTGATTGGTTCGTGGCTGGTAGTGTGGTCAATCATTTGGACAACTGGTTAGCTCATCATTTTTCGAAAGCTATCTATAATACAAACTTTTAGGTCGTGTTCTATTGGGACCAATCGTTTCAATCATAACCGGCTTTGGTTGGTTTGGTGGAAATTTCCAACACAACATTTCAAACCTTTTTCGGTTGAAACGTTTTCAACCCTTTCAACCAGGGTCAGAGTTAGTTGAAATGGTTGATCAACCAAACCAACCGAAAACGGTTCAAACACGCAAATAACTCAACCAACTAAGAACAGCTGGTTCCAATAGAACACGACTTAAGATGTTTTTTTCGGTTTTGATTACTGGATGTGACATAGTAGCTCTTCAAGCCCGTTTCTCATAAGAATCTATTTTGGTTTTAGCTAAGTGATGCCTTTTTGCTTACTCACAGTGCTACTTCTTTACGCTTTTATAATTAGGGAAAAGTTCGTTGGTTGAGTGAAGAGATCAAGATCACAGTAGCCAATGAACGTCGTCTAAAGGAACAGACCGAATGGAGTCAGAACAGAATTAGGGTCGGTACTTGAAACTTTTTGAAAAAGATAATATTAAAATGTGAAAGTGTTTTTTGACAGTTTTTAATTGTTCTTATTTTTATTGGTGAAAATTAAGCGCATTTTTAGGTGGAAAGTGATAATATCCTCGTCGAATTGATTGTAGTTTGTTGGTCACAACAAGTTGTCAACAAACATACTTGATTGTTGCAAGTATTTTATACAAAGGGCTTCGTACGAAACGTTTGACGGAAACTTTACTGAGTCTCGGTTTGTTCGTACTGTCTAAGGTCGAACAATCAGTCTCAATTTGTTTTTATAAAATAATGTTATTAACAGTAAATCTCTCGCTGAGCTTTTATTCGTTGAGTTTTCTGTAACAGGAAAAGTTTAAAGTTGTTGGCATAACTTAGTGGTGTTATAATAGTTATTGGCCGAGTTTTAGATGTTGAAATAACAGAACAAACTTCGTATTTTTCTGAATGATTAACATTTGTTGGATAAGTTTGAGTAAAATATCTTGATTAAACGGCGAGCATTATTACTCGGCGCAACTGTGAAACTCAAACATAAGGAAGTCGTTTTGTTGAGGCAATAAAAGAGTTCAATAAAACCATTTTTTACTAGATATCGGTGATCATTGTCTATAAAAACTCTTGTTACGGTATAATGCAGTTAAAATTATTGGTATTGTATAAATGGATATAAGATTTAAAACCAGTAGTTAATTCTAAATAATTGCTAAAGCTTTTGTCGGCTCTCAAATTCATACTAGAAATTTATTGGATATAAATTTCAAAAACGGCAGATTTTACCTAAAGGGGCTGGGAATCAGGGAAAATTTAGAAAATACATAGATTTTATCATTGGAGATTTTATCACAAAGAGATTGGGTATATCGACCTATAACGGTGATCAGTTAGCACGTCAGAAGACGATTATTGCAAATCGTATGCACTTTGTTCAATAGTTTTTACCGCTCTTTTAATAACCGTTTACCCCAAGAGTTCAATTTTAATCGGTTGTTGTTTTTACCGGTTCTCAGGATCTGATCGCCAAAGCTGACGAGGATAAAACTTATTTCATCAGTGAACTTGACAAGCAGAGTATGCTACTCGAGGAGTTAGCTACGCAAAAAAAAGGTAAATAGATGATCGTTTGTTACCTTTTGAAAATGATGGGTTGGGGAGAAACGATTATTGTCAAGCGCTATGACCCATTCTTGCAACAAATGGATATAAAGAGAATAAAGGGATTGCAAATAGTTGTATGTTTCAACAGATAACTGGCTTAAGCGGTTTTACTGTTTCTGCAACTATCAGGCCTTGAGTCCAAATACCGCCAGAACACAGACGAACATAAAGTTTTGAAGGATCGCATCAGACAATTGACTAATCATTTAGAAACAAGCACAAGAGCCCTTCACGCAACTGCCGAGGCTTTAGATGATAAACAAAAGGTTTTGGATGAGTTGGACAACCTCAAGGTAAGTGTACTCTGCTTAGTTTGACTGTCAATATCGGTGGTACGTTTGACTCGTGATCCCTAGGGCCATAAATTCCAACCAACGCTAAACCACTCAATTGTGCTGTGGGGAAAAAACGTGTTACGAGACTTAATCCTTTCCACTTGCCAGTATAGATAAGTAGCCTAGCCGGGAACTTGCTTGCAATGGATGGAACTTCTTATTACCGATCATTCTATACCAAAAGACAAAGACAACAATCGTATAATGGCCTTTTGATCTCTAAAGTAAAATGCACCTCTCCATTATCCCCCTGTTTATTGTTGCATCTTGTGGACCTAACACTTGTAGTGTAGGAGCTTCTTTTAAGATGTTGACTGCATCCTTTCCTCTTCTCCCAAAGCCTCCTCTTTCATCTTCTTATGTCCCCACTCTCTTCCAATACCCTCCTCTCTTCCATCAATACCGTTCTCCCTCTTCTTCTAATGCCCTCCTCTTCCAACAGCCCTCTCTTCCAATGTCCTACTTCTTCTTCCAGTATCCTCTTTCTCCCAATGCCCTTCTCCTTCTTCAAAACCCTCCTTCCAACACCCTCCCTCTTCCAATGCCCTTCTCCCTCTTTTACAAATGCCCTCCTCCCTCTTCTTCCAATGCCCTTCTCCCTCTTTTACAAA
>JAOBRD020752726.1:0-14022 GCA_027575215.2 Hydrozoanthus sils
GAAATTGAATAAGGCCGAGTCAGGTTTTAAAAAAAAAATCACCCATTTATCGTCGGACCAGTTCTTTCAGAATTAGGCCAAAAGACAAGTGTCTTTTTTTTCGAAAGTTGACAAGGACTCATTTGATTACCTTCAGATAATACGGTAGACAAATTACTATATCCTTCTATTAATTTTGCCTACCAACTGCGTGTACATAAAATTCATTTTGTTAACACGACATCTTGAAATTTTTTCTCCTGTAACAAAATAGTTGCCATGGTTAATTTGTAATTACCCATGTGAATTTTGAAACAAAGGGCAATTTGCAGATAAAATCGAGGGCATAATTCCGTCTATAATTTGTCTCCTTTGGTTTTAATAACGAAATCACCACTAATTATTCAAATTTGGGAAATGTGCAAGGAAAACTTCAAGAAACTCAGATATACATGCAGGCCTGGACATAGTTGATATAGCCAACTGGTTGTGAAACTATTGTTGTAGGTCTTTGTTCCTCGTTTTCTTTTGTTTACTAGTGTTGAAGGTGCACAAAATAAAAAAGGTTTTGAAATGTAAATCGACAAATAGCCAGTCAAAACATTGTCACTAACTCCTGAAACAAAGAATGTGCACTCTCACGGTTCGTTCAACCAACAACAAAGCATCTTCGTACATTCTTTGTATTTTCCTTTTGAAGTTTGCCGGCTTTCATAACCAGTCGACTATATTAACTATGGCCTGGAGGAGCAAAGTAACTACACACGAGATAAACTTAATGGAATCAAGGAAGTGGCCTATTCGAACTATTTCACTACCTATGGATGGGAATATCTTGCAATAACTTTAATAAGAAGAAAATCTGGGTCATTTTTAGAAGTGAATAAAAAAGGTTTTCTTTAGCTTGTGAAGGTTGCAACATTAGTGTTTGTCCCAAAAAAATGTGGGAGCTGTTATTTGAGAAGAGGGAAGGAAACATTCCTTGTGATATTTGTAATTTAATTTAACACCTTTTGAAATGATTTAACTACGAAAATTTTGTTTGACAACTAAAATCAAGGTGATTAAAAATATTTCACAAAAACTTTAAAGCAACCATGGGCGTGTACATGGCTGTCACAATATTGGAATTATGGATTTTAGTATTTATAATAATAAAACAATGTTCAACATAAATAAAAATTAAGATTTTTGACGAAAAGGTTATGTTCAGCTCTTTTCATTTCAGGTTATGTTCAACTCATTATTTACAGGATATGTTCAACTCTTTATTTGCAGGTTGTTTTTAGCTCTTTTTATTTTCAGGTTATATTTAGCTCTTTTTATTTACAGTTTATTATTAGCTCTTTTTATTTACAGGTTATGTTCAACTCTATTTACAGGTTGTTTTTAGCTCTTTATTTTCAGGTTATTTTCAGCTCATTTACAGGTTATGTTCAACTCTATTTACAGGTTGTTTTTAGCTCTTTATTTTCAGGTTATTTTCAGCTCAATTACAGGCTATGTTCAACTCTTTATTTGCAGGTTGTTTTTAGCTCCTTGTATTTACAGGTTATTTTTAGCTCTTTTTATTTACAGGTTCTTTTTAGCTCTTTCTATTTGCAGGTTATGTTCAACTCTTATTTACAGTTTATTTTTAGCTTTTTTATTTAGAGTTTATTTTTAGCCCTTTTTATTTACAGGTTTATTTTTAGCTCTTTTTATTTAGAATTTATTATTAGCTCTTTGTTTACAAGTTATTTTTAGCTCTTTCTGTTTACAGGTTATGTTCAACTATACTTATTTACAGGTTGTTTTTAGCTCTTTATTTACAGGTTCTTTTTAGCTCTTTATTTACAGGTTCTTTTTAGCTCTTTTTGTTTACAGATTATGTTCAACTTTATATTTACTGGTTAAGTTCAACTCTTTCTTTACCCTTTGTTTTTAGTTTTTTTTATTTACATATTTTGTTCAATTTTTTTTATAGGTTATGTTCAACTCTTTTTATTTACAGGTTATGTTCAACTCTTTATTTGCTGGTTATTTTTAGCTCTTTTTATTTACAGGTTAATTTTGGCTCCTTATTTACAGGCTATTTTTATCTCTTTATTTACAGGTTATTTTTGGCTCTTTTTGTTTGCAGGCTGCGTTTATCTCTTTATTTACAGGTTATTTTTAGTTCTTTATTTACAGGTTATTTTTAGCTCTTTATTTACATTTTTTTAGCCATTTTTTACAGGTTATTTCTAATTAAATACAGTTTTTTAGCTCTTTATTTACAGACTGTTTTAGCTCTTTTTGCTTACTTGTTATTTCTAGTTTATATTTACATTTTTTTGTAGTCATTTTTGTTTACAGATTTTTTCTAGTTCTTATTTACAGTTTATTTTTAGCTCTTTGTATTTACAGGTTATTTTTGGCTTTTTTATTTAAAGGTTGTGTTTATCTTTTTATTTACAGTTTATATTCAACACTTTATTTACAGGTTATTTCTAGTTATTATTTAGTTTTTTTAGCTCTTTTTGTTTACAGGTTGTTTTTAGTTCTTTTTATTTACTTATTTCTCTAATCACACAGCATCTTCATTTTTACTTTGATTACTTCAGAATTTTTTATTCTGACAAATAAAAAGTTTTCACAGCAGTATCAACCAGAACGATCAACGAAAAAAGTATAATAGTTGGAGCACAACTAAATTACGTGTTCAGTTTTTGGCTTAAACTTGTCGTTTTTAAAATGTAAAAAAAGTGTACATACGCCTTGGACCCCTTAATTCCCCCCCCCCCCTCCCTTCCCCAGTATATGTTTTGTACACTCCTGAAAATGAAGAGAAAAATGCACGACCCTAACAAGAATAACTTAATGTTGATGACATGGAAGACATTTTTGACACTTAATATGTATAGATTTAAAAGCCATATGTAATAATATATGTAATAAATTTCAGTCATGTGGGAACTATCTCATTTTTTTAAAATACAAACCTTCAGAAAAAAAACTCACTGACTTAGTGGTACCAGTTGAAATCTCAGATTGAGATTTACCTTTTATAAAACAAGGAAATCTAAAGGTCGAAGAAAAAATTTAAGACTTTAGTACTGTTTCTGCTGCGTTTGGAATTTATTAAAATGAAGTTAACCAGTATACATATTATAGTATTTTTTTCATTATACTTCTTGCCCTTAATTGCCTTGCAATTTTGAATTTCTAGCATTCTTCTTTTTGACTCGAGTTTTTAACAAGAGTTATATAACCAGTCCCGTTCAATGGTTTGCCTCAACCTTTTCGACCTGAAAACAATTTTTCAATTAATTTCGTCACTCGGGTGTGACAGGAGGTAGTAACAGGACAGAGTCCGAATTGACAACTACCACCTTTTAGATAACAAAAAACATAAAAATAAGTAATAAAAAATAAAAATAAAAAAAAAACAAGAAAAACTAACCTAAATACTTAATAACCTTTCAGAAGTATTAGCCTTTACACCATGCTTTGAATTAATTGTTTACAGTCATAATAACATAGACAAATTGTACGCGGAATTCGGCCCGATTTTATTTGTAATTGCCCTCCGTTTGAAATTACAAATTATCCATGGCAACTAGTTCATCACGCGAGCAAAATCAAGATGGCGTGTTTACGAAACGAATCAGTTCCCGCGCGCGAAGTCTCGAAAAACTAAAAAAAGGGAAAATAATAATTTGTCTGCTAGATTGTTAAAAGGTATTCAAATAAGTCCTCGTCAAATTTCGAATAAAATCACTTGTCTTTTGGCCAAAGTCTGAAAGAATTGCCCTCCCTACGGTCGGAAGAAACGAGAGGGCACACTTTTTCAGAGCAAAACAACCGTTTCTAGCATCTACACTCTGATTGGGCTTTTACATAAAATATATCAAACAGTATGACTACGTGCACTAAAATTGCTGAATTATTATTTTAGCTGAGAATCTGATTATTTCAAGTTATCATGCAAAATACTCAAGGCCTTGGAAAAATACTGAGTTGAAACATCAAATGTTCTACATTTTGACTACAATTTTCATTATCGTGGTAATATAGCTAAGGCTCTGAAAATGACAGGGTGCTGGATTAAATGACAGGGTGCTCTTGCACTTTTGTTTTGGCCTAGCTAGAACACTGTCTGGCTTCTGGAAATGTCATCAAAAACAAATCACCTTTAACAACTGCAGATGTCTCCACCTACACACACTCCACTCTTGGTCTTATTAAAGCTAAATCCTTTCTCAAGCCTACTGGCCCATTAGGCCGGCGCTTATCTCCGGTGTCTGTAGTGTTAAGCAGATGAGAGTCTTTGACTCCCCCTGGACAGGACACTAATATCGCAGGTTAGCTCCCAGCAGAACTGGTACTCACTTGTACAGCTGAGTTGACTGGAACAAAGTCGGGTAAAGTGTCTTGTTCAAGGACACAACACAGTGGTCTGGCCGGGGCTTGAACTCGCGACCTTAGGGTTATGAGCCGAACATGTTGACCGCTTGGCCACTGCACCACCAACAGTGGTCTTACTAAGCTGAGGGGATAACACTGCTCTGGTACTGTTTTATCCTCCAGACTTAGAGCTTTAGAAATCCACTTGGCCCTAACATTTTATTTGCCTTATTTTATCAAAGTTCTATCAAACCAAGGTTGTCCCTGGGAGAAAGTAAAGGCACTTGGCAGTTTGACAAGAAAAGTCAGAATCCTAGGTGTGTATTTTGGTCTTACAGAATCAAAGGACTCATTTCCTTCTTTCCTGGCTTCTTTTCTGAAGAGAAACAATTTGAATATTTTTTTTGCCAGAAAATTCAATGTTTAACATAAATTCAAAGGAAACACCTGGACAAAAGGGAGAAAAAAATGAACTGGTTTCCAATAAGAGCTTTGTGTTATGATACTAACAGCAGCTAGACTTTCCTTTTAACAGTGACATGAATTGTGAAACTAGTGCAAGTAAAAAATTACAAAATTCCCAAAAGCCAATAGCCGGCAAATTATATTTTCAATTGCAGTTTAAGATGAAGTGATTCTATAAAGGAAGGATCAGATCATGGATAGCTGCTTGTAAGATCAGAGATAAACCTGATTTTATCACCTTAAAATGACTACAATTGCGAGATGACTAGCAGTTATCTATATTTTCTAGCTATGTGATGTACAATCTGTTCATTCAAAAAACAGTTGGCCAAAAATAATGGTTTACATTGAAGAGCCTAAAAAAATAAGGCATTTTCTGGACATCATTTTGAACCCTGAAGATACAAAAACTTACTGTGACATCTGCTCCTCGAAATATGTAAAATTGTATCTTCCTTGAAAGTTTAGCACTTTGTTTCCATCTAGAAGGAATAACATGCACGACATCACTTTAAGTCATGTGACTATCGCATGCACATACCTTGCAGTCTACCCTAAACAGTCAGTGTTGCCCTTTGGGGGCAATTCTGGCATGTATCTATACTAATTTGTTGCTCTGACACAAAAGGGCTATAGAAAAAATCTTAATACCTTTCTCAAACCCCACCCCAGTCTGTCCCCTAATAGTCCTTAAACCTACCAGGTCTCCTACTAGACCCCATCCCAGACAGTTCCCATCCTAGTCTCCTTCCCTGCCTGGTCAACAGCAAATACCTAGTTTCAAGGGCACATTAATAAAATGTTATGCTACTTGATTGATTGTTACATGAAAAATTAAAATGGCTCATCACAGTTATACTTGTTTTTTCTAACCGATGACTTGTTTTAGTCTCCACCTCCACCAGGTCCTTTACTAGTCTCCACCCCTACAGTACCTGGTAGGGGTGGGTACTGTACTAGTCCCCACCCCTACCAGGTACTTTACTAGTCTCCACCCCTACCACGTACTTTACTAGTCCCCAACCCTACCATTTACCTTACTAGTCTCCATCCCTACCAGGTACTGTACTAGTCCCCACCCCTACCAGGTATTTTACTAGTCTCCACCCCTACCACGTACTTTACTAGTCCCCACCCCTACCAGGTCCCTTACTAGTCTCCAACCCTACCAGTTACTTTACTAGTCTCCACCCCTACCAGGTACTTTACTAGTCCCCACCACTACCAGGTACTTTACTAGTTTCCACCCCTACCAGGTCCCTTACTAGTCTCCAACCCTAACAGTTACTTTACTAGTCTCCGCCCCTACCAGGCCCCTTACTAGTCTCCACCCCTACCCTACTGAAAATATACTGTACTGGGGTCAAGACCAAATATGGTATCCTCGACCTTGGAAGGAGAAAATAATTGCAACATAACTTTGGTCAATTTGTTTACCTGTAAAATCTACAGATTAACCATTAACTACTTAATTTAATCAGTTAGTTATTAAATTATCAAGCACAAACAAAAGCAACAAAAGTACACATACTTACCTACCGGTGTAACTTTGTACCAATGATGTACTTCTTTGCCGATTTAACAATACTGCATTCACAAATACCTACAAAAACAGAAATCAAATGTACGTCATGATGATGCAAAGCTTTCGACAGAGGAATTGTTACATTTTTGGGTCAACCTCCATCTTGGTCCTTTAGGAATGTACAAAATGATCCTGGGTTCACTCAATCAGCAACCATTGTGAATTGATTTTCAGGGTTATTTTTATTACTGAACTTGGCTTTCTTGAACAATAATTGCAGAAAGCAGTTATGTAACCTCAGATAGGAATTCATTTTTCAATAACAGAGAACTATTGAAGTTTTCCAAAATGAAAACTTGTTTAAAAGTTCAGAATAGTTTTTTCTTATTTTCCATTAAAAATGTTAATGAAAATTTGCAAATTTTTGAGCACAAATTCAAACTCTTAACCAAAGCAAATTTTAGACAAGCATGATCATTATTTTAGTGGTCAAATATTTTCAATTGCTACAGTTGCAATTTCTCCAGAAGTATAAATGGTTTATATTTATAGCAGATATTTTACAGAATGTCATATATCTTCTACTTTTAAATGTGAGTCTAAGCTTCTTCAAAACAGTCATTTTTCAGTTTAAACCAAATTTATTCAAATCTAGTGTTACATAAATGTTTCTGAAGAAAATGCTTTCTTATCGGTAATGAACAAAATTGAACTTTTAAGTTGTGGATGAACTACATATGTTCTACCAAACTAGCTTGGTTGAACCTTGTAGCAAAGGTTTTGTTTGTTCTTGTCAACATTTCCCTCGTTTCTCTGAGCCTCTTGTGAACATTTAAAACTGTTGCCTTGGTGGAGGATGAATCCACAAAAATAACAGTTGGGGTGTCCAGCACACCTGTTGATTCAATACTTTTTTCTTTTACAGTACACTCCATATCACTGTTTTGGTCAGAATTTTCCTGGTCTGAATCTAAAATGCAGCCTTCAGACTCATCACTGCTAATTTCAATTTTATCAGATCTCAATTCATCTTGAGGAGTTTTAATCTGAGTCTCATCACTGCTAATTGCCATGACTCTGCCACATCCTAATTGATCCTGAGGAGTTTCTATCTGGAAGCCTTGCTTTAACCCAAATGGGTCACCTTTGTGTGTTTCTTTTGCAGAGTTGTATTTATCTACAAAGTCATTTGATTGCTGCCTACCATCATGTTGATTTAAAGTGCTGTTGTTCCCCTCTTCAAGCAGCTTAACTCTTGTCTCCAGCAAAACAATTCTTTGTGACATCTGATTGTTTGATGACAGCAACTGATCAAATTTCTCCTTCATCTCCCTCAACTGGCAATGAATAGACTCATGATCTGCGTTTTGAACATTCTCAGGACCATCCACTTTTGCATTTTCAACAATATTGCTAAAGAATCCATTTTTTGTGATCACTTTAGCTGTTGGAGGGTGCCTAACAACTTGGACATGATCTGGTGCAATGCAGTCACTACCAGAGATATCCACTAGAGATACATTGGAAATAGATGTTTCTGCTGCTTCGCTGCGAGATGCTGATAGTGGTATTGGCATGTGCTTTACGGACTTACTGACTGGAGTAAGTAAGAGGTCTGGAGAAGGTTGTGGTATAGTTGCCATGGTAGCAGGTATGGGAACTGGTTGTTTAGCTATTTTTGCACGTGGGACAAAATCTGATGCAGGTGTAAAATGAGCTCTTGAAGCTGAGGCACAACTGGCTGTCATGGAATGATGATCATTTTCTCCTACAGCTTCATCTTTCCATCTCACACTCTTCTGAAGTTTGGACTCATCACCGTTGGTCCTTTGATTTGTGGAATCCTGGTAATAGTGTACCACTGGGACACGTT
The DNA here is from genome assembly GCA_027575215.2 of Hydrozoanthus sils. Lineage (NCBI taxonomy): Eukaryota > Metazoa > Cnidaria > Anthozoa > Zoantharia > Hydrozoanthidae > Hydrozoanthus > Hydrozoanthus sils. Next base: position 8,211 of record JAOBRD020752726.1, read on the forward strand.
TTATAGTACTGCTTGGCACTTCCTCGTCATTGGACCTGCCTTTCGATTTGCCCTGACTGTCTATACGGATGGGGTGGTAATCTTTACTTTTCTCAGGTCTGTTTTCTTTATTCTCAGTTTCAGAAGCATTATTATCATCGCCAAATTCTCTTGTAACCAGCGGATGTGACGATCTCGTTACAAAGCAGGGCTGCTTTTCCTCACTAGTGTTGAATGTTACAGGCGCTGAGGGTGCAATATTCTTAGGAGTTTTAACAGAACTACAGACTCCCTTCCTTTGTGGATGCTTCTTAGAAAGCAAGGGTTTCCTCGTTGAGTTATGAGTAGGTCTCGTTGTCGCTTGACAAACACTCTTCTTTTGCGCCGCGACTGCTTGATTTGAGCCGCCGGAACAACTACCAAGGGTGCTCCGCGTCAAATTTCTACACGCAGTTGACGATAGCTTCGCCTTGTTTTTGCTTCCTCGATCATGTTTTCCCTTTAACTGACTGTGTTTATCGTGACACAGCTTTAAAACTGTGCTTACCAAAATAACTTTCTGTTCAGCAAACCCTAGGGTTAAAAACTGCTCTTTTGTCAACAACGGCTTGAAACTGAACTCGTCCCGAAGAATCCGGAACACAACCTCAACAAATCTCAAGTCAGCTTTTGCATACAGTTCATAATCTCGCTCTGCTAGGTACTGCGCTAGTAAATAAGAATAATCCAAGAACACAAAATGCAAAATAGGAAGGAAAGCTTGCGGTACACCGGCTGCAAGAGCTTTGATGTCGAGTCGATTGACGCCTTCCCCGCTGTCGTCATACTCTGGATAACGAACTCTTTTCAACTCTGTAAGAAGTTTTCGCAGATTGTTCTTTAAATCTCCTGTTGTCATTGCCTCAAAATAGTCCTTCCCTCGATCTGGGATAATAACAACGGCTAAAACTCAACAGTCAAAAGTTCGCGCCTTTCTCGTTATGTGAGCCAGCACTCTTTTTGCACCCAAAGTGGTAGATCCTTCGTATATGGTCAATATAGTGTCCTTGCTTTTGATCAGTATGGATTTCAGAAGCTAGTTAAAGAATACCGACTGGGTTTACTGCAGTATTATTCGAACGAGATTTTTTTCGCCCGTCGCTTTCTAAAAATGGGAAGAAAACTTTATAATAGCTTCAACTTTTGAAAAAATCCTGTCACTGTGTGGGTTTAAACGAAGTCTTACATGACGTACAACGAAAGCCGAAGATGGCAGACACAGAGTTGCGAGCTCCCAGGCGAAAAAAAGGCGCTCGGAATTTACCGCTAGAATCCCCCTTTCCTATTCCAGTTGAGAGTATAACAAGGAAAGAAAGCTGTGATAGCCGATGGTATTATTATTTTGGTTATTTTAGGGACAACAGCGTGGTTATAGAGAGACTGGGTGACCTGACTTTTCTCTACAAAATGGTACAGTAAAGAATACTGGCGACTCATAATGCACTAGCTACATATCTCTTGCTATAAAAATAGGTTTAACAGCTAAACTAAATAACTGTAAGGTTATGTTTGTTTTTCCTTGGTGATTCATACGTTGCAAGAAAAAATTGACCTGAAAAAAATTATTTTGGGTAAAATTAACTTTCCTTACAACATAGAGGGCAAAATTACTTCGAGCTGATTGGATAACAGCGGGGGCATTTTTTCCTAATTCAGGGCAAAATTACTGAGCGCTGATTGATCGCTGGTATACTTCCGAAAATTTCCGAAGATTTTCCGAAAACTTTAAAAAGTCTCAAAAATGCCTTAGAAACACTTTCCAAAGATTTACGAAAATTTCCAAAGATTTACGAACGTTTCTGAATATCTCCGAAGATTTTCCGAACTTTTTTTATCATAAAAAGGCCTTAGAAACAATTTCAAACCTCTTCTGAATATTTCCATATGATTTCAGAAATTGCAAAGTTTTTATTACATGTACATCTTTCAAAGAAACTTGAGATAATTGAGTTAAGTTATGCAATGCTTTCTCGTGGGACCCCGCAGAGAATGAAGAATTTTGCCCTCAATGTCATAAACGTGTAGTCGCAAGGTTCCTCGTAAAATTTAGGATTAATATCACTTGTGTTTTCAATTTTTTCCAAATTGCCCTCATCGCGAAGCAACTCGGGCAATTAGGGAAAAAGTTGAAAACACTCTTGAAATTAATCCTCAATTTTACTCGGCCCTATGCGATTACATATACTAATTCAGATTGAAAGTGTGTGTGTGTTTTTTTTTTAAATTCTACAGTTAGTTTCTCAGCTAAATGAATAGCATTGCACAGTCTTTAGAGCCAGTGGAGTGGTACTTGGGGGGAGGAGGAGGAAAAGTGAAGTTCCATGCATCCAAAATACAAGAGACTTTGATGCTATTTTTACTCACTCCTTGTGTGACAATTGGATAAGTTGTAATTAATTATACATTCTATTCTTAAGGGGTTCCATCTCTTTTATAAAAGATAATTCAGTCATTGCTGAAAAAGGAGCTGCATCCTGAAAACACTACATTATATTGCATTTCATTTCAATTTTAAATTAGCTTAGATAGAACAACTTAATTAACAATTTAATCTTCACCCTCAAGTTAAGACCCACCTGACTTCCCATGCTCTTCTGGCCATGACTATCTTGTGTTTACAAAGGAACTGGATATTATCTAGCATTATAAGTATTAAAATGCTAATGTTGAATTAACTAGCATATAGTGTGCTAGATTTTATTGTATTTTATTATCATTATAATTAAGTGTTTATTATTATTGCTTTACATATCCCAGGGGTTTTTTGGCAAAGGAAACCTGTCCAGAAGCAAGCCCGAATTTGATGTTGTGTCAGATATTTCCCAGAAAGCTTTTTCCACATCTGAAAAACTGAGGAGATGTGAGTACGTTTTAAGACAAAACATGTTTAAAGTATGCATTTGAAAAAAGTGTACTCATAGACCTTGTTTATAAATGGCAGCACGTTTAACATTCTTTCTTCTCCATCCTTGTTCTATTATGCTTTGTTATTTCCCTTATGAATCACACCTTAATCTTGCATTGTTTTAATTCAGGCCTGTTCCCAGGGGGGTGTGCTGGGTGTGCACCCATCCCCCCCAACAGCCATAAAGGTCTGCAAAATCTACTCAATAATAAAAGTGATAAATAAAAAAAGATAAAGTCTATGTTGGAAATGATCAAAAAAGCATATTTAGAAACACTTTTATTTACCAGTAAAACAATCTCAATAATAAATTAGAATAAAATCTAATTTGTTTGTCCAGCAAAATTACCCTAAGCCCAATGTTATTTTTACACAAAACTTTGTTATTTTTTATTATGTCCTGAAAATGTAAAAGTAATGATAAAATGCTGTCATGTCTGCCTGCTTTGCACCAAAATAATTGTCTTGTATGCAAGTTATCTTCATTCGGGCTTCAATTTGTTCCGGAGATCTTCAAGTTAATTTGAAACTTTGCACAAGAAAAGTTGCTGATTAGGAAAGAATGCAATGGGTCAAAGAGAACAAGACGAGATAAAACAAAAACCTGTGGCCAAAACATGTCAGTTGCTTGACAACTGGGTAACTAAAAAGATGCAAGCCAACCCTGATAAAGGTGGTACACAAAGAAAGTTACAAACAAATTTACTTTTCAAGCCTTTTTAAAAAGAGAAAAATGTATCAGGGAGGGGGGGGTTGGTCCCAAAAAGTTTTGGTTGCACCGCCAGCAAAATTCCTGGGTACGGGTCTGTAATTTGTCTAGATCTCACTAAGAAACTTGCTTAGCACTCTGTTTGGTATGCTTTGTCATGCTGTGTTATTTCCCTTACAAATCACATCTTAATCTTTACAATTGTCAATATTATATAAGCCACATGCAGTTTGTAACAGCACAGTGTTTGAATTAAGTGGTTTTGAATTTAACCAAAATGTTACACAGATTTGTGTTCCTGCAGAATTGCTTACTAAAATATAAATTTAGAATCTTTCCAAAATGTTTTTCAGAGTAGTTTTCTTTCTATATCTATTACACTTACTGTATCAGCTGGAAATGGATAGCCATGTTCTCGAGTTAAACTTTCTATAAAATTTGTTACTCAAAGTGTGGCTAGTAGGGCTAATTTGACTGCAGACAAAAGATCGTTAAAATGAAAGCCTTTTATATTTGTTACGACTAGGGACAAGGCCGGGCTGGCAAAGAGTGCAGAAAGAACAGCATCATTTGTCTAATTTCTTCTTTTATGTAAAACTGCAACTTAGAAATTCATCCATTCTAACTTTTTGTTAAATGCTGAGTTTTTTAATTATTTCCTAGGAACGCAAAGCTCTAGACCCCCTGAGCTTAATTTTGTCCCATGTGGCCTCTTCTAAGCACCTTGACAGTGTAAACAATCCTGATTTGGTACTCAGATGATGAAAGATAGGCTTTAGCTAATTACCAAAATGCTTAGATGTTACCTTCAATTTAATGAGCTACTCAGGATAATCAACATTTATTTTTTTCTCACTTGGCCATTGGACATGTGCTTCAGCAAAGGTACCTACATGTATTCACAAATTGAAATATCTTGTCACAGATGAGCAGATGACCAAAGGTTGCTTGCCCTGCTATTTTTAAGAGTTTCAAGATAATTATGAGAACTGTTATGTCTAGAAGAAATGATCTTCCTACTAAGTGAACTGTAATTGATATCTGTTTCATAAGCCTCACAGAAAATCCCTTGTATAAGATGCTAAAGGAACATTAAAAATAAATCAGCTCCAACATCTTGATAAAATTAACCTCAGCTGATATTGAACTGCAGTACCACCAAGGGAAAGAAGAATCAGACAGTCAAAGTTCAGAGAAATAAGAAAAGAGAGGTACAGATGATGATAACCTTACTGAGTGAGGTGTATGTACACTTAGCTGCACACACTTCAAAACCTTTGAACCAAATAACATAAGTAATGTTCATCACTAAACATTTCCAAAGGCCTATACATGTCATTACAACAATTATTTACACCCTCTTAAGCACTAAGTATACAAGTTTATATATAGTCTGGGCCACCTGTGGTCATAACAGTCCCTATAAATAACATTCAAGTAGGGTGTCATGTGTTTCATGGGGAAATTCAGGAAAGGGGAAACTTTTTTACAAACTTAGTACTAAGGAATAAAACTTAAACAAAACAAGTCTAAATTATTTTTTTCTATCTTGTATTCAAATACAAACTTAAGAACAGTACTTTCTTACTTTGGCAAGAGTATCCATGCTCTTTGAAAATATCACATAATTTATGAGATAAGAAGATAAAAGCAAGAAGTGTTAAGAAGATGAATGATTTATAAATTAAATAATATATGCACTTTGGCTTTTAGTTTTGAAGGGTACTGTTGGGGGGCATAATTATTTTAAACTTTGAGCTCAAAGAGAAGGGGGGTTACGGCAAAAGGGCTACATGGAGCTTTTGTGTTTAATAATTACTTGCTGACAGCTAGTTAAGTGGAATATCAAAGGTTGATTAAGTTGTATCAAGATCATCCACCAGTTATTTTACCAGTGTCTTATTTATACACTGGAATACAGATATCTAAGGCACCTTGGATGGTCCCAACTTGCAGGGAAGCAGAACAATACAACTGCACAGCTAGATGAAGAATGCAGTAACTCCACTCCTGTAAGTTGACCCATAACTTAGTATTATACAGGCAGGAATATTATTTGTTTTTTGTAAAATGTAAGCACTCTAATAAGCCTCTGTCTAGAACCTCAAGATTTAGATATGCTCCCCCCCCCCTCCCTCTCTCTCTCTCTCTCTCTCTCTCTCTCTCTCTCTCTCTCTCTC
>JAOBRD020752934.1:0-14021 GCA_027575215.2 Hydrozoanthus sils
CATGGCAGGTAGCTGCAAAATGATAAAAACTTCTCGAAAAAATTGATTTGGAACATTTTTATCTCCAAGGTAGTGGACCCCCTTAAGCCGTCAGCCACACACAGAACCTCTCTTATTTTTGGCATCAGCTTTATCACCGCAAACCTTTCACTATCCATTCTTACACCACCGAACGGTTCGTAAGTTCTAAAGATCCATAACGGCGACGACACCGTCATTCGTTCGCCCCAGGCTCCTGAAGTTGACGTCGGCGTTCTCGTTGTCCCTACGTAAGGTTCTTATTCGCTCCCCCACAGCCCAATCTCCCTAAACCTTCTTAAAGTCCCCATAAATCCTCAACTAATTCGCCCGGCCCTCAATATGAACACATCACAAAGCAACGATGTTTACTGTGATCTTTAGTTAAGAGTACATGTAATATGGGAGAGTCCTATGAGAACGAATTATGTGCGGGTTACTGGGGAGAAACCGCAAGAGAGTTCAACTAAACGGAAACACACCCTTCTGGGTGGTAAGCCTGTACTTTATGTTCTTATTTCTTTAAGTGTATATGTCAAAGGTATGAAAAAGCAAAAAAAAACGAAAAAGGGACATACCTCGGAAAAAAAGGGTTACCATGGCAACAGCAGACTCACTCTTTACAAAATGTTATCATGTTTCTGTTTTCTAATAAATTTGAGGAGAATTCATAAAATTTGTAGGCAATCGGTTGAATGGTTAGGGAATGGAGACTAAACGGAATTAGTTTTAAAAAGCATCTTTGATTTTTTCTAAACTTAACCAGGTCTTTCACCAAACCCAAAGACTGCACAGCTTACTTCCTTCATCAACCTATTTGACGGATCCTGTTTTGAACATATTGTTGTGATTACAATCGACCAAATTTGGAAAATTGCAAATTAAATTTAAAAAATTTGTTCTTTTTCATTAACCTAAAGAATGGTTGCACTAATGCTGACAAAATATAAAATACAAATGAAGAATAATAGCGTTAAAAGTAAAAACAACAACAAAAAATCATAAAAAGTTTTAAAAGTTCTAAAAACCTTACAAATGTGGCTTATTTGTAATATCTTATTAAGTGTTGTGTTATAATTAGACTGTCACTACTCCGATAGTACCAGTTTGTCACTTTGTTCAAGAGTGTGTTGATGTTACTAGGAACGTATCATCATTGTCGATCTCTTTAAAGAGAGATAGTTACTCTTCCAGTGGTACCAGTTTATCCCTTTGTACATGTGTATATCAATATTATTAGGAACGTATCATCATTGTCGATCTCTTTAAAGAGAGATAGTTACTCTTCCAGTGGTACCAGTTTATCCCTTTGTACATGTGTATATCAATATTATTAGGAACGTATCATCATTGTCGATCTCTTCATAGAGAGATAGTTACTCTTCCAGTGGTACCAGTTTATCCCTTTGTACATGTGTATATCAATATTATTTGGAACGTATCATCATTGTTGATCTCTTTAACGAGAGGCTACCCTTCCAGTTGTACCAGTTTATCCCTTTGTGGTCCTGTTTATTACCCAGGTACCGACCGTTGAGGTTGGAGTAATGGCAGCTCTCGTACCACCAGGCGCCTGTCCACTGCTGAGCACAGTTAATACTGTCCTGATCATTGTCCCGGTCTTTAGTGGTAAAGAACATCCCGTTATGATAAGCTAACGAGTCACTCGCTGTACCTGAGTAGGAGCCCACGGTCAGCCGGTACTTGTTACTTTCATCATCCACTCTAAAACTACCATATTTGGCGTACGCTGCATTCCTGCTCCAGTCCTCAAGATCCACTCGAAGCATTGTGGTCCTGCCGGCAATTAATCGATGAATCTTGTCGTTCCCCAACCAGAATTCACTACTCAGCGAACCGAACCCGTTCTTGTACTCAGTCCATCCCCGGTAAAAATCAACGGATCCATCTCTCCTCCGTTGTATAATTGTCCACCCCCCTCCATCAGTGTCCATGTCACAGAACACTTTAAACGGTCCTCGTCCATCAGGGTCGATGGTGTAAACTCCAGAACTCAGTTCACCAGTTGTTCTCAGGGATTTGCAGTCTTAGAACGGAATAAAAATGTTTGTAAAATTATTAGTAACACGATATTTAAAGGTTAACTATTGCAAAATAACGAAAGAATAGAATCAAACTCTTTTAAATGAAAACAAGACGCTCTAAGAGCGTATACTCGTGCCTTTGGCCAGTTTGGGGAAAATAATGTTGAGGCTATCGATATTTAATACGGAGTTTTGAAAATATGTACCCAAAGTTAAATGACTTCTGAGTTGTTGTAGTAATCAAAATTTACAGTATTTATTGATTAAATTCGATTGGTTTGAACTATAAAATGAACTCTAGATATATGAATAATTTTTCGTACAGATTCTCTCTTTGTACAAACACATTGGAATTATTTCACGGGTCGGGGATTCCGCAGGTTCTCTAAGATTCACTTTGTAGCTATAACAATAGCCACGAATGCCTCCCAGATTTTGGTTCAGATTAAGGCGACATCTATATTAACCCGACTGGCTGTTTTATAGTATGTTTTCTCGCGATTTTTCACGATATTCCCGGTTAAAGTACACGCTTTTTTTAAAAGAACAATTTTATAAGAACGACGAGGCTCAGATTGGCGAAAATAGAAGAACAATTTAAGAACAAGCTGAGGCTGGGGCTCGATGGCTAATTGTTTTTTAAAGTTCGCTGAGCTTCGATCTTCGACTGAACAATATAGAATGAATATAAAGAAACGCTTCGCGGTTTATAATGACTAGAAATCGTCTCGGGAAAATGGCTCCGCGAATTCGTTATTAAACACATGTATTGCAACACCTGTTTGGCTTAGTTTTTCTTCGATTTAAAAACATATAAAATCAATTTGAGGCTCAAATCGCCAAAAAATTAAGAACAATGAGGCTCGGCCAAATTTACTGGTTCTTATAAAAAAAACGTGTAGCTCTTTATTAACCCTTTCACCACGGAGCATTTTGCTCCCACCAATGCCCTCAACCCCAGTCATTTTTCAGATGTCATTTCCAAAGTCACTGCATTCAGATGTAAAATAAAAAGTGAAGGTCACATATTCACTATGAAACATTTCAAAGATTAGTTAATTTTCTTTCGAACACAAAATTTTCGTAAATTCTATGGGGAATATTTAAGGGTTTTGGAAATGTGATGTTTTGACATTTCAACACCAACATGCGACACGTTTTCAGTGTTTTTACAAAATCACTTTCCTGTTTAAGAATCGAAAGAAAACTTAAACACATTAGGTTTCTTTAATAATCCTAATCTATTTTGTAAAAATTAACATCCAACTTTGCTAAAACTTTGAAGAAAACGGTAAAAGTTGGAACTTCGGCAGTGGTGCGTTTTGCATTTGGTCTGTTGATTTTATATCCTCACCAAAGTAAACAAAACACTGTGTGCGGTCACGCTCTTCACTACTTCAGGTTTTTTGGTCGACTAGTACTTTAAAATAGATTTTACTCTCATGACATGAAAATAAACTTGTCTCTACTACTGTTAAAAAATCCTTTCTTCTCTCTGCACAACAGCCATTTAATTTGTAATAATGAAAACCGCAAGAAGTATTTCATATGTTTGGAGCTTGCCGACAGTTGTACGCGTACGTGCACCTTTGATCTCTGCATTTTTGTTCGTAAAATTTACAATTTTTCTAACAAAAGCCTTAAAAATTTAAAGGCTTTCTACTATCAGTTAGGTTCAATTCGGCTCAGTTTCTAAATTAAACGTGTTATCAAGTTCCTGGCAAATTCTTGTCGGCTTCAGTTGATTTTGTCTGCGGGAAATCAATTTCAAAATACTGTCGAGTCGAGGCTCAAGAAACTCGCCGTTAACATCCGAAACGGAATCTCGCTCAATAAAACTTGCAACATTCATCTATCATCAAAATATTACTAGAAACTATGCCACACGCTTTTTACATAGGAGAAAAGGAGAAAAAAACAAAAAGTGCGCGAAATCTCACCCTGCTAAATTTATAATTTCAAAATTAGATTGTAAACAAGAGATCTGATAGCACGCATAAAACTACACGGTTAACTAAATTAATTATTTTTTTATGTTTTGTGGTGGCTTCATGAAAATAGTTTATTCGAAAGAGATAAAAAAACAAAATGATTGAATATATACAGTGCATAGTTTCCTCATCAATCTAGGTGAAATGTCAAGAGCTCTGCATTTAGTTTTTCGTTGACAAACTTTCGGACACGACTTCAATTCTTCGTGGTAAAAATTACATTTATTTACATGGCAATGATCAGTACATTTTTGGCAGTATAGTTGCGGACGATTCTTCGTACTTTTCTGCTTTTGTGCAAAACGCGTTGCAATGCAAATTGTTTCACTGATTTCTCCTCGGCTCTGTATCACGTGTAGTACGAGACTCTTATTAATAGAAACAAATTAGTCTTTATTATGATAAGTAACTACAAATAGCAGTTCAGCCTTCTTAAAACATATCACAACCATTTGTCATAGTCATGAAACATTCATGTACAACCGGCAACTCATACATGGCTAAGTATAAAAGAACGACTATAAACGTAATTGCTATAGTGGCCATTGGAATGAACGATGCATATTTAACATTAGTATAAAACAAAATATAGTAAGGCTTAACTCGATATTCGGCGATTTATGCTCGTCAAATCCTTGTAGACGGCAACTAACATCTCTGCGATGTTTCCTCTTCGTTTTTTTAAAATTAAAATGTGCTCACAACAATTCCTGTTAACAACTTAACATTTTATATATTTTTTTTTCTCTGATAAATTTCTGGGTGTCTTTGAGCTCATAAATTTGAGATTTGGCATTTTTTAACTTGGCATTTCTATCACGAATGGCGTATGCAATTAGTGTACTTTGAACGTCCATGTAGCAGGCTAATCCATAATTCGAAATGGCTGTTGCTTCAGTGTAGCACACAACGTGACAAACCACGTGACCTGCCACGCTTCAATAACTCTGCCAGATAGATACGCAAGCCAGATTAAGACACGTGCCGGCCTAACGGCCCAGGCACGAGTAATTAATAACAAGAAAAATAAAAAAAATTACTTTGCCAAAGTTGTCTTTATTGAGTCCTTAGTAAGAATAGCAGTAACAAAAAAAAAATGACAATAAAAATAATAAAGATAATAATAATAATAGCAATGAAAACAGCAGTACTGGAAATGATAATAATGTTAGGCCAAGTAAAAAAAAAAGTTGGTTAGGGTCCTTTTTTCAGAAATTTCGTGGTCAGGAGGGAGGTTTTTTTTTTTTTTTTTTTGAAGTCTAAACTTTTGATACTAATATAATATATTGCAACCCCATTTATTGCTGATGTATCCAAGGGGTCGAACACAACCTATATATCGTATATGAAAATAATACATATTGGAATGCATAGAACATAAACTTATTTCTAATCAAAAGTGTCTAACAAACGCAATATTCAAAACTGCATGTTAGTTTAAAATATGATATACATGCTCTTTTCGAAAGCTAAGTATTAAGTTTCAGTATTTTTTATAAAAATACACATTATTTTGGCGATGTTCATATTGTCACATACTATACATCTTGGGTTGCAAAAACTGACATCCGTTTCTATCAAAATATTTGCAGAAATTTGTGGAAAAGCAAAGCATTTGCAAGCCTGATATTTTACATCAATTAACACCAGAACAAGGATGAGGCCACGATAATTGCATTGTAAACAATAAAAGAAACATTTTAACATTTAATTTCATTTCCTGCTCTGTCATGTGAGCTTGTTTATGTTTCGTCTTTACTTGACAACTGACGGAAAACACAAGATAAATTCACTGGTATCTAGCAGATTTAGTCAGTTTTTACAAATTTCCGAAACATTTTGCGGCCGCACAATACTATCAAAATATTTTTAAAGAAAAACTATGAAAACAAAAAATAAAAAAAAAACTTCGGTCGGCCCGATTTTCAATGGTCGGGCGGGGACGCTAACCAACTTTTTTTTTTACTTGGCCTTACTATCATATTATATTACCAATAATAATAATTAAAAATTTTGCGCACAGATTAGTCGAGAGCGTAAAAAACATGTTTTGTAAGAGCTAGAGTACTGACTAAGCTTTTGAAAGCATCACACAACTCTGAATCCAAACTGAACCAGCTGCCATGTTTATTGTTTGCAAAAAAAACCCAGTTTTTTTATCGTACAAAACATGTTAGCCAGTGACGATATAAAAAAAAAATAAAAAAATGAGCCTATTAAGATTGAGTCTTTGTAAGAAGCGACCGGTCGATTACAGTTGAATGCTGTAAGGGTGGTTTGAACAATTGTATTGTTCAAATGACTTGCGTGATGTCAGGTCAAAATGTCAAAATTTGTATTGAAATGCAAATTTAGTGGTAAGTCGAGTCGTGATTTTCGCGCTCGTCGTGCAAGATCCATGTAGTATTTTTACACGGATTTGCAGCTCTTTTCATCCCCTTCGTGCCCAATTGCATATGGAAGTTTTAGTCCAAGCCACTTTTGTGAAAAACAATTTTCGAGTAAGCCACTCGACCCGACCTGGCGGGTAATACAATCTGTATATTTAGAAAATGCTACCGGCGTGGGAAAAATTATTTCATTGCTTGAACAACATTGAGTCAAAGATTAAGACATAAACTGTGTTTTGTCCAAAGGACGATGTATTGCTGGAGCTAGTAGACCTCTGGCACCCAGGATACCCGATCGCTGACGCTTTATAGTAAAACAAATTCGCATGATTTTACGTTTCAAATTACGGACGCCAAAATAGACCGGTCGTTTAGATCTTACAAAGATGCGCTCTTAAGGTATTAAACTAGGAAACCAAAACCGAAAAGATGCGGTTTGCTGCAATGGACAAGTCAGAGCTAGCTCAGCGAAATTTTACAATAAGCCCTGTCAAAAAATACGAAATACTCGACGAAATGGTTTCTTTTATTGAAAGTAATATGAGCTGTCCCAATTATTACGTTCTAACATTATTTAGACACATCAAGAGCAAGGAATGGTTGAGTAGTAGTATTTATTAGTCGCAAAACAGCTAGCTAATTACTTTCGTACGAAAAATTTGAAAAACAATGCAAGTCAAGCTAGGTACCAAACTAAATATTGAGTTTGTCAAGCTTATATATATATTCATCCGACTTCTTTCTACTTTTTATATGAAGAGTGGAGAAAACAACGAGGAATTTAAAAGGGTCTCTCAGAGATTAATGACAAGGAAATGATTCAAGGCACGTGAAGTTCCGTTGTTACAGGTAGCGTAAAGCTCGACGGCATGTTCTTGGGATGTACTATCCAAAATGTCCAAATGAATTTGTTTTCTCTCAAATCTGAACACGAAGTCATTTCAAAGTTGTCTCAAGACGACTTCAATAGTTATTTTTTCCGGTCCATACTTGAAAGCTTTTAAGGAAATATTGCCTAAGCTACCGCAAATAAGATTGCTGTGTAATTTATCTAGGAACTGAGGTGGCTGTTGGCTTTTTTTAATGGTAAACTTTCTAATAAAGTTGAGTATTTATATATTTGAGTATGAAGTGGTTACCATGGCAAGATAATTAAATTTATTGATTACCAGATGAAAGAGTTGATCATAAACAAGTACCTTGTCAAATAAACTGTCACTGTTCTTAACCGTTTGCAACATTTTGGTGTCGACAGTTTTGCTGACCATCCCCCCCCCTACCCCTTATAGCAAAAATAGTTAAACCAATTAGAGACACGCTATTTTAATCAGTTGAAAGATAATTTGACACTAATAACAATTGCAAATTTTAACATCGATTTTCTATTAGTTGGATGAGTATCATTGAAGAGCACGACTTTGTTAGTTCTATGCTATGGTTTCCATGATGGAAATCAATTAGCTGGAACGTGACTACATTTAATAGGTAGTATACTGGACATTTATTTTATATACATACCAAGTTTTCATGTCAATTGGTTAAATATATTGAAAACAGAACTTAAAACCTTCACCTATAACTTGCTTTATAATTACATTTTTAGATTGTGTTTGGTTTAAAATAAGCAAGCACAATTAGGGCGATTCCCTCTTCTTCCAATCTCCAATCTTCCCTCTCCCTCAAAAAGTTTTAATTCTGCACCACAAGTTAACAAGTTTTTACTGGTTTTACATTTTTGAGTTAATTCAAAAGGTCTTTCGTAGTAGACCTCAGAAATAAATTCAGTCTAAACCCGAAAACACTGCCCTCAACAAATATCATTCCCAAAAGTAACTTCACCAAGTTTTCAAACCACTTTTTGGCAGTAGTTTTGAGACCAAATGATATGATTTTACTAGTATTTTTAGGAACGGTAAGTGTCTTTGCAAGTAAAGAACAGAGACTTGTGTTGACAATTTCAAGATCGTAACTGTAAGAACTTTTAAAGCGCTTCATTGTCTTACCTTTAGGGTAGTCACATGAAGGGACTTCTGAGCTCCACGAGCCGTTAGACAAACAAGTCAGTTCCTTGTGCCCTCCCAAAACTGCTCCTAGCTTGCAGTAAAAAAATACACTTTCTCCTTCCCACAAGCGATTTCCTATTCTATAGCCATGTTTTAAACTTCCGGGATCCTTGCATTTACGTCGACCTGAAAACAGAAAAACTACGATTCTGTCTATGGTTTCGTTTAGTGTTTCCAAATCATCACTAAGTTTCCCAAGTAGCAGTTTTACTTGTGTTTTGAATTATTCAACCAGTATGATGGAATGTAGGTGCGATGAAACAAAGGTTATTAAATAACTGATATTCAACACCGTTAGAAGAGGCTTCCAGTTTCTTTATTAACTTTTCGACTCAGCAAAATTAACTGACCAACCTGTACTTTCTATAGACATAGAATTAAGAAGTAAGAGTTGCTTTCAATGTACATCCATTCTGGACAAATACTTACAGGAGGGTTTGTTCTGAGTCCACTGCCCATCTGGCTGGCATAGGATTGTGTCTTGTCCAACCAGCGTGTACCCTCTGTTACACATAAAGGATACTATTTCTCCAGCCCAAAATCTGGTACCGAGTCTATGACCGTTTGCTGGTGTACCTGGATCAGCACAAGATCGCAGTTCTGCAGGAAAACATGAGGATTAAAACTTTAGAGTGTTTTACATTTTAAATCTATAGCATGATCATCATTCCAAGGATCTTTAGCTTTTTTGGGTTTTTATGAGATCTTATTCAACTCATAAAGATTTCAAAGACCATCTTGTATAGTTATGGGAAAGATAAAAAAAAGCCGCTTAAGTTGTAGTTTTCTCATGTTTCATGGTAACTCACGGCTGTAGAAACGAGCAGTAGGTAACATAAATAACGTAGAAATGTATCGTCTTACAAAATTTTACGCAGTTAAGAGGCTTGCGGAATCTTGGCATACATAGCCATCAAAAGGAAAACAATTCCACTTTTTCAAGTTTGTTACGCAATATAGGGTTCATTTTGAAGTAACTTTAAAGTGGTCAAATGAAAATATCAATTAAATCAGTTTTTACAAACTCACCAACTATTGTCGTTGTATTCATCTTTCTGAACGGGGTGTTACTAGCAACACAGCTGTAGACATCAGAATGATTTGGAAGGAGCTGTTTGATGATCAATACGGATTCCGTCAAAGCTAACCTTCTATTCAAATGTTCTTCAGCATGTGGAACTTGGTAACCATTCTTCATCCAGTGCATTGTGGGAAGTGGAGATCCCTTTGCTGAACAACTTAGCTTTACTTCAACAGCAATGTTTTGTGCAAGAATTGAAGGAGGTGGTTTATTAACAATCCTTACAGGATCTGCAGAAATATCGAGAGTCAAGACATCGTTTCCTAGGGTTTACTTGTTGTTAATGTCTCGTATCCATGTTTTGGTTAAGATCTTCAAAAATTTAAAGGGAATTCTTTTAATTCTTTTATTTCTTTTTATATCAGCATTTCGCTCTTTGCGCTAGAGTGTTTGTAGTGACAATTTAACAGGTTGGCACAAATTTATAAGAAATGCAAATTAAGTAACCGCGATTACCTTTTTTAGGGAAAAAATTAAACTTTTATTTTCCTCCCAAGGAAGTATCCTTAAACTTCTGTTTCGTAATTTAGACAGTTTGCTGTTCAATGAAGCTCATGTCGGGTTGTATTTAAATTAACCGCCATGAGCCACGCTACCTATCAAAACAGTCAAAGGAGCTTGAGAAGCTGTTTTTATGTCAGTATAAACAAATTTCTATATCACAGTGTTGTTGCTACATACCGACATCTCTAACGCGCAGAGTAGTCATATCCAAAGTTGTGCCCAGGCTGCTTGTGCCTCTACACATGTAGGATCCACCGTCCGTCTTATTTGTGTTTCGTATACGAAACACATTTCCTCGGACAGTAAATCGGGGACCTGAGACGGGCAATCTGTTGGATCTTCGCCATGTTACTTTTGGTTGGGGGTACCCGACAATATCACACAAAAGATTGGTCTCTTGGCCCCGATACCCAACGCTGGTGGACGATACTGCTGTCCGGAACCTTGGAGGCGCTGCAGATAGTATAGTATGATCAACAACCAACGTAACTATTCCCGAGTGATACTGCTAAACTTACATTTCTTCCTATTAGTACATACTTGTGTTTGACAGCCATTTTTACAAACAATTACACGGAGCCCCTATGGGCTCTTCAATCTCGCCACCTATCTGCAATGCTTATATAGAACATAGCGAAGAGATGGCTAAATCAAACCTTTGCCTATTCCCCCATTATGGTGGTTTCGATATTTGACGATATCCATTATAAATTGGGTTAGAAACATCCAGAAGAACTCACTGAACTCTTTAATTCTATCGATCCTGAAATCCATTTTTCTTTGAAAGCAATGTGGACTACTCTCTGGCTTCCTTAGACACAAACACCATCAGAAAAGAGTATGGGTCGGTCAAGATCAGGATATATCCTAAACTAATTGATACAGATTAATACTTAAATTACCGTCTAACCAGCCTGTGCAACATACGCTGAGCGTAGTCAGTGAGTGACCTACACCACCGTTCCCACGTAACTCGGCGCTCAAGGCTTGTATATATCCGGACTGGGCTCTAAAGCCGCGAGCTCATAGTTGCTTGCAAGGTGAACTCCAACAGTACCCAGCCAATAGTCATCATACGAGAAGAGCCCCTGTTGCCCTTCCATACACCATGGGTATATCCAAAGAACTCAGGCGCAGCTTTAAGGAGCATGGCGTAGAGACACACTTTAAACCTATGAACCTGCTACGAAAACTAATGTGAGCCCCTAAAGATCATGTTAAGAAGGGAGATAAAAGCTGATTCCATCTACCAACCACCAAAACAGCTGCATCGGGGCGACGGAGATTGACTGCAACCCAGCCAACGTAGGCGAAACGGAACGATCCCTGAAGAACAGCTGAGCGCTTGCATTCGACCAAGTTCGGTAGGAAAGTCAGAAGTGGCCACCTTTCACATTCCGGAAGTTATACACCGGAAGTTAATATTATCAGGAGCACGTCGGGACGTCTCGCACATTCTGTAAAAGCCATGTGCGAATGTGTGAGTGTTCAGTTGTGTTCAAGGCCGGGAATAAAAAAGGTTGTAGTTGAGATCGTAATGCCGACTCCAATACATAACACCGTCCACATCAACAAGGATTTTCCAGACTACAACGCCTCAATAGATACAGTTCAAGTGCTTGACAGAGATTAGAACTAGCACAGACGTAGAGTGAGAGAAGTCATTTACATCAGAATCATCAAGCCGGACATGACTCGAGACGAAGGCCAAACCAAACTACCTCACACCTTCGACGACCTTCTGCAGTCACGTGTTTCAAAGAATAAAAACCCACGACAGGTGATTGTGGACTGAAATTACTGTCCAAAGCTTGATGTTTTAAACATTTTATATCCTGTATAACAAAAGTATTTGACTTAAAAGTTATAACCAACGTACAGGTTGATAAAAGGTAACACGTTGTAGATTTCAAAACGTGGCACTCAGAAAAAGTTAAGTTGCCTCTTAAGCTTCGTTTCACCAGATATAAGATCGTTTTGTTGAAAAATGTGTAATTAACTGTTTTTCCGTTAAAACACACCTATAAAAATCAAAGCCGAATAAACCAAAAGGATGTTTCAAAAGAAAAACTGGTAATTCCAAAGAAAAACGATACTTCGAGTACCTAGGGTGTGACTGTAACTGTTCCTTCTAATTTCCTTTTTCACTTTTTTCGAGGTGAAAGGAAGGAGGGTGGTGGCAAGGTTCTCCTGAAAGCTTTGTCGCTTAAAACATCATTTTCCAAGAAAGAAAAATAAGAACAGTGTCCAGTGTCCATCTTAAAAATAGATCTCTGAACCGAACAAGAGAACCATACTTTGATCTCGGTAGATGGGGCTCCCCGTTCCTTCAGAATCCCTCTCCCCTTTTCTCCAGTCTCACTATCTCCCTTTGTTACTCGCCCTTTTCATCTTCCTGCTTTCAGAATAGATAATGTGAAATCAAAGGAAAGATAAATATAATGTAACAGATAAGCTGTTATTTACCTCTAACATTCACGTCACAAAAGTCCCGTGAACTTCCCAAAATGTTTGTTGCGGTGCAGATGTATCTTCCTCTATCCTCAAATGTAGCATTCTTGATAATAACCACTGTAGCATTCCTAATTAGTGTGTTATTCTTTCCGTTAGACGTGTTCATCTCCTTAACCCACGTCACTTGTGGTTTGGGGTTTCCACTTGCGCTGCAGTACAATCTAGCTGTTTGCTGTTCATTAACAGTAAAAGACTGTGGCGAGACAATGACTCGAGGAGGGGAGAGAGAGTCACCAGGCGCTCCTGTCGCACCTGGAACCCCGCGTGGCCCAGGAGGTCCGAATGGTCCTTTTGGTCCAGGTGGCCCCCGTGGTCCTGCTACTCCAGGCTTTCCCGGCATACCCTGCGGGCCCCTCACTCCTGCGGGTCCCCTCTTACCGTCCCTTCCAGTACGTCCCTTTCTTCCACGCCTCCCTGGTTTACCAGGTGTTCCTGGTTTTCCCAATGTACCTAGTGGACCCTGTAGTATGAATTGGTGAGTACCAGGTACAATCATCCTTTGAGATTCAACCAGCCTCTTCATTGTCTTTTCTAACTCCCGCAGTCGACTAAATATCACAGAAGTGTTCTGCAGCGTCGGATGTAGAGATCTTCGATGCCGTCTGGCAATGTCTGCAAATCAAAATACTTTTAAGGACGCGTTTTGCCTATGATGCTTTACATTTCCAAAGAGGAATGTTTGACGTTACAACTACCTCTGTGGCAAAGCCATGGGTAAGCTTTGGTCAACTCCAATCTTTTAACCCTTTCCAGACATGAAGGGGGGGGGGGGGGCAGAAAGTACCCGCTTTGATCTCAAAGAGTCACCGTTTCCTAAGCATTTATCCGATTTCCTACATATTTTTTAACTTTTCATCAATTTTATCAAAAACAGAAATATGATAAAAATATTGTTGTTAGTGAGCCCGCGATTGCAACTGCTTTTCGGAAAAAAGATAAATACTTTTTTAGGTTTTTCATACCTTTGACATATTGTTTCACAAATAAGAACCAAAAACAACCTTTTTAGCCGAAAAGTCTATTTTTATTTTAAAGAAAAAAATCGATATCTTTTAAGTTTCTGACACCATAGGTTTTGTGCAATAACGTCATCGAAAGTTGAAAATGTTGGAAATTATACATAATAATGAACAACATCACAGCTAGTTATATCTTGTTAAATTTTTCTTTTTTCTCACGAGTAATTGTATCTGAAATTTTTTAATACATACTCAAAATCCACCAATATTTTTTCACACTTCACAATCAAAAACACAACCATTCTTAAGGTAGGAGTTAACCCAAACTTTTGTTGGATAGTGAGGAAGTTTACAAAGATATTTAAATAAGAATAATATAGAGTAAAATCAGCAAACCGTTCCTCCTGGCAAGGGACTAGTACAGCTTTGGTTTGAGAACGGTTTGGCGAATTTACA
>JAOBRD020753035.1:0-14021 GCA_027575215.2 Hydrozoanthus sils
GAGTAAACTGATCATTGTAAAGCGCCTTTGAACATGCATATGAAAAAGGCGCTATATAAATGTACCACTTTACTTTAATTACAATATTAAAATTTTCAAGAAAAAAGTTGAAAAGATTTACTCTAAAAGATAATTACAAAAATATAACATTCAATTTCATTGTCACCTATACAAGAAGTTTCACATTTCTTTTTTAAAATGTCTTAATACATTTGTATACATAACTTTATTAGCTACAAGCAGATGTGCTTTTAAACTTTAGAAGATAAATCAAGTTACAATGCTGATGTGCCTTGATAGTTAAAGTTGCTGGCACAAACACTCCAATTACAACAATAAATACCAATAAAGATGTGAATATATTGAGAGAACTGCTTTACTTGATAGCTGGCAATTCTAGTGTTCCAGACATTGCCAGTAAAACCAAAAAACAACGATTCCCTTCTTTGTATCAAAAAAAATTAATCAAAAGCCTATATCGCTTTCAATTAAAATGTTGCAAATTTCTTTTGTCTGGATGGGGTTGCCAATTTTTTTTTGTCCCAGGCATCAAACTGTCTGCAGTTATGTTTTTCCTTAGAATTGTGAGAAGAATGCTCACATTACATCTGATCTCAATTAGCAATAACCAAAGCACACCACAACAGGTAACAACACATTTAATCCTATATTACTTTGAAAACCATGTGAAAAGTTTTATTCACCACTATGCAAAGGCTTCTCCAAAGGTCCGATGGCAAAATATGTTTAAAAAAATACCATTATTTTTGTTATATCCATTTAGAATCATATTTTCGTGCAGTTTTTGGAACAATGATTTTTATCTTCGTTTTTCACTTGTTTACCGTCCATTTCACACAGACACTTGTAAGTTATGCCTGTATCCCAAAAATAATTTTAAAAAAAAAATCTCACCTGCCAAGTTTATTTCTATATTTACCTGAATTTGGGCAAATTATTTGTCATACTAATTGAAAGAAAGTAGTAAGAACATTATAAACCTGTGTTTCCGTTATGAAACTATTCAAGGAAATAATGAGAAAAACTCGAGCAAAAGTTTCCGCAAAGTTTTGACGTCACTGGTTTGTCCAGAAGGCAGAAGATCGTATTTTTAAAAGCCTTTTCCGACTATAAGCCTTTGTATAGCATATGAAAGTAGAGCCTGAGAATAAACATCTGTCACCAAACTAAATCGACAATTCGCAAAGAACCCTGACACAAACCAGCGTTCCTTTTCATTTTCAGCTCCAAGGCCGAGACTATAGGGTACGCGTGGCACCCTAGGAATTCTTACGGGGTATAACCTTGCAAAGCCAATAATTTTCGGCCTTAAAAATTTCTCAAAAAACACATATGAATTATATAGCAGAGAACATAAATCAACTTGCTAAAGGGAGAAACGAACTTCTAAACCTTATTTCAAATACAAAAAAGAAAATTTTAACCCAACGTAGTTGACTACAAGAAAAATAAACACGAATAAACGGTATACCGAAGTTGTTCCCACGCGCAAACCTTTATCCCAGTTTTAAATGGGAGAGACAACTCGTGCTACCAGGTGTTCGATAAACCAAACGCAAGATATAATTTACAACAACTAGTCGTAAAACTTTTCACAGAATCGCGAAGTCGACAATTTTAATATATGATTACTCTGCTCGGCCCCCGATATGCAATCACTCGCCCCTACGTATTTAGGATTTGCCAGCTGAGCCGAATTGGAGGTCCCTCCTTTTCATTCGTCCCGTAAATTAACGTACCTCACCTTCAATGTGAGAAGCACAATACTCGAAGGGCTTCCAAATTCAAAAATGCAAAGCTTCTTTACTCCACTATCTGTCAAGTTTCAACTGTCTCTGGCAAAGTTTCGACACGGAGCTCTTAGCTCGAAAGCCTGTTTCCCGGCATGCAGTGCTGGCTGGCGCGTAAAATACGGTACGCGCATGAACTCGAGGCTCTCGAGCGTTGAGACAGGAAATCATATCGCAAGCACGTGCAGTTAAGTTCTGATCATGCAACACGTAAAAAAGTTTCGCCAAACTTTGCTAAAAATAGCAACAGTCACGAATGATTATAAAATGTATAATCTAAATTATAAAATTTAAAATATATATAAAAAACACTGAAACTGATTCAATGATTGGTAACTTCGACGCAGAACGAAACGAAAATATTCATTTATGTTTAGAGCGCTAGAGTACGTATTTTACTGATTACAAATTCTAGAAGTATTTTTTCAGACCTTTAGTAAGGGACACACGAGACTAACTGCGATTTAGTCTCAATTCTTTACCCTAGACTTAGCCATATTCCTCATATGAGTTTTTGAGGTATAAGTCACTGCTCCGGTTATTGTCTCAAATCCAATTTGGATAAGAGACAATAATCCATTTTTGGATCCACTCATAGTCAAATTCATTTTTTCACACTGTAGCCGCAAAATTTACCGATAAACTAAAGAGGAAAGCAAAATAATGAAATAACTTTCACTTTCAGTTTGACTTTCGTAATTGATTGGTCGGCATGCAGCGTCGAGAGTATTCAAAAACAATAAATGTTCTTTCTAGACTGTTGTTATAACATGAAGAGCATAATGGAAACATGACGGTTCAAGAGCCAGTAGGGCATTAGAATAATAAAGGCAAACAGTAGTGGTCAGTGTCGGAAGTTCACAACAACAGGCATATGATATCACACTAACGGTTTCCACTTTCGATTTGCCTGCACAAGAGTACATAGAAAACCGGTCAGATCGGTTCTCCTAATCACTGTTATTTTCTACTCAAAATTGCAACAAGGCTATATTTAAATACTGACGTTGTTTACTACTATAACGAAAGGTACCAATGGGAATAGCTGTACGACAACAAGAAGTCGGATTCAACATGGCACGTGCCGCTGGGCTAGCGGTCGAGGCGGAAGTGGACTTAAAGTATTTTAGAGCAATATTCTTACAAGTTAGTCTATTTAGGTTTTCGGCATTCGGTTCAAAAACACATCAGCATCCAGACTAACAGATACGAAGCCGGTCTCTCTTATATTCACCGAAGATTAACACAAGAAAGTGCTTTCACGTTACCTGAATTGCACGAAAATTCACCATGTTATAATAAAAAGGACTTTCCTTTTTCAAAAACCGCACGCCGACGCCAAACACAGCGAGTACGGCTCGTTTGCCGACCAAACAGCTGCTATACTCTGCTACTCTATAATCGAGTGATTCACACCAAGGTCACTGGTGGCCATTCACACAAGTTGTGATGAATTATTCAATACTCCAGCATCTTTTGTTTCGAGATCTTCCTCGGTTAAGTTGAAAGGGACATTAGTTTCTATGGAAACTATCATTTGTTCGCTGTCTTAATAAAACAAACTTCTGCCATTGTTGAGATCAAATGGTTCGCGGAGAAACAAAGTTAAGAATAACGTATTCTAAACCAGGCCAGTCAAACTATTTCACAAAGATAACAATCAAAGATATTTTCAATTTGTACTAAAAGAAAAAATGCTGTATAAAACGGCGAAAACAAAATTGCTGAAAAAAACCGATAGGTTTTTGAAACTGCTTTAGTTACATGAACAAACCCACACTCTTCCTGGTGTTTAAACGAACCCATGTATGTTTATCTATTACTTTTATTTGACTGATCGCGACTCTGCTAATCCAACATGGACAAGTTTGATTGTACATGCATGGCGACAATCACCTTGCATTTGTTTCCCGGGATGGGTTTTTAACCTAAATTTGTAAAGGTGATGAATTAGAATTAACGTGTAGGAACGTCTGCAGCTCTGGGTTGTTAACCTGCGATGGACCAATGACTTGTTATTTACAACTGAAGGATAGCGAATGGGAAATCCGAGACTGTCCGAGTTTAAAATCCGAGCTACGCTCCTGCGCGCAGAAAGCGTTTATATTGTATATTTCCATAACAAGACAAAGGGTGTAGGAGTAGACGCGTACCAACTGAAACAGAGACGTTACGATAAACGAAAAATCCGATACCGCGAGCAAGAATACCGATTTACCAAGCAAATTTCAAGCAAAATAGAGATTTCGAGCTCTGCCGGCAATGACGAAAATGCGAGCCTTTTTAGGAGAAAATCCGAGAATGCAAGACGGAGAAAAGAATTATAAAAATTACGACACCTTGAGGCACGACAAAAATGATGACAAGATTTCGAGAACTATCCGAAAATCTCTCGTCCAAAAAAAGAGAAAAAAAAGGTTAATGAACCATTGTTTTTGTTTCTAGCTAAGTTATATTTAAAAATAAGCTTGTTAAAAAAGTAATTCTTGAATCGTTCCGCAGAGGTTCTTGGATGACTTGTGGGAGAAGTTGATAAAGGAGATGGGTGGGATTTTAAAAACTCTTACCTCGGAATTTAGATTTCGTCAACATTGTTCTAATTGTTCATGTTGTAAAACCGTTGGAACCGGTGAAACACTAAGGCTCATCTACGATAATCATATTTCGTCTGATTGTTATGAGTCTCACCCTCTTTCATAAATGGAGATTTTATTCTTTCGTGTGCATTCAAATTTTCCTGACTAGCCTGTAATTTAAATGCATACAAAAGAATATCAAAACCACCGCCATTTTTGCCAAAGGTCTATGGTCTACTGCGATCAAGTTCCGTCGGCCGAGTGATCGCCACCCGACAAGCGTGTAAACGGGGTTCTTCCCCTTTGCTCAAAACAAAATTCCAGGACTTTTCCAGGTTGTTTTTCAAGGTGTGCTGAAAATTTTCAAGGTCTCGATATATAGGAGACACAGTATGAAAACGGTCAATTCGAGTACCAAAATACGAATTTTTTTGACACAGTCACATTGATGTTTCTTAACACTAAGTGGGGCGCAAACTTAAAATTCAAGGATTTTTCCAGGTCGCTCTTAAAAACTGAAAACCCCATTTTTCAAGGAATTCCAGGCCTGGAACCAAAACTTCCCAAGTTCAAGGACTCTCAGGTTTTCTAGGTGGCGTACGAACCCTGTGTAAAGGTGTCTTTCTATTACTTTTTTTTTCTGATTATATTTCCATATATTTCGGCAATATATGTACAGCTTGTGTCTGTAAGAATTTAAATATACAAGTTTGATTTTATATCTGATGCACACACCCATAAAACTATAAGGAAAAAGAAAAATAACCTTTCAGGCTACACTGCATGCCAAATTTTAAAAAAATTAATTCATTTCCAGAGTATCGTAAACAGAACTTTGATTACTAATAGTTATACTACTGGCTAAGTGGAGTCAGGACACGCTAACAATTTGCCCCAATTCTTGTAAAATTCTGACTTTCCTCTCGATTCTTCGATGGAGTGTTCCATTGCAGCGATCGACATTACCCATGATTTAAAGGTATAATACCTTGGAAATGTCAGTTTTTGCATTTTTGCGTGATATTAGGTTTGTTTCGCTTTTAGAAACATTGATCGATTATTTGATAGTGATTCTTTGAGCTCGATTGAACGTGTGTAACGAAACTTCACAGATAGTGAAGAACTATAACGGGCGTGATTGAAAATTATTTTATCAATGCTTTATCAATGCGATTTCCGTACAGAAACATTTCTGAGTTCAAGTGAAAAGAAGTCATACGCAAAAGGAAAAGCTCAAATTTATATTTTTCAGTTCTTCCTTCTCCTTCCGATACTACCTCTCGTGTGAACGGAGAGTATGTGAAAAACAGTCAATACAGAACACGACACTCTGTTGTTCTCATCATTGACTTTGTACCACTTCGACAAGTGGTCTGCTTAGAGTGTCTCGTGCGTGCTAGCCTGTTTAGTCCAGTTGGTATGGCGCCTGTCTGTCGTGCGGGAGGCCCGGGTTCGATTCCCGGTGCCTGAACTTCTCTCAAGGTCTTAAAATAACTGAGGAGAAGGTGTTGCCTTTGCTCTAACATCTACAAACGGTTAGACCTTCGCGTCTTCTCGGATATAAGGGCGTTAAACCGTAGGTCCCGGGTGGCAGACCTCGAAGGGGACCTCGAGTCCTATTACCTGTTCACCCGTGACTCCTTGAGTCAAAATGTTATAAAACAAAACAAAACAATTCAGTTTTCATTTGGTTTGACTAGTAACATAATACTGGCAAATCTCGAGGAAAGTGGGTTGGGCCCCAGTTTAAGCACGTATTAAAGTATATATTGTCAATGGAAGACAAAATGCACTCGAATCGCCGGAAATGCCTCAACTACCGGTCGTATCTAAGAGCACATCAGTATTGAGTTATTAAAAGCTAAGTTCGAGTCTTTGTAGCTTGTCTTTCCCCTTGCGTGTTTTAAATACGGCCTCCTTATCGTTACAATCATGATTAAGTGAACATCATTCGGGGATTTAGAATTTTCAAGCTTGTCTTTTTCAGCATGGCCTTAGAGTATAGCAGCCATTGCAGTCATCATTACGAGCTGAAAACTGATAGTTATATAAAGTATTACGCCCATAGGAAACACCCATTCTCGAGTGGAAAAGAAGGTTCCACTACACCAATGGACTTGAATGAACAAAAGAAATATTTTCTCAACAAAGTTAAATGTTCTCACTTTATACTTTGTACTCACTCGCTCGAAAGACAACATATAATGAGCGTCCTTGGTACAAAATTGATTTTTTTGTCAAAGAAACGATTAATTCGCTCCTTTAGCACACAGTAAATAGTTTTTTCACCCTTTATTCAGGACACAGAAGCTGGTCGAGCCGAAGCCAACTTTGCCTGATTTTACAAAATCAGTTTCAGTTTGAAAAATTGTGCTAACAATCACAGAGATGGCGATCGCAAAATTTGAGCATTCTTACGCCAACTGCTCCTATAAAATGCATTTTCAAATTATTAATGTCTCTAGGACACACATTAAGAAATTTGTTATTAATCCAGTTTAATGGAACCCCATCAAAACTTCTGGGAACTTCAAACTAGTAAGTTAAAGGAGTCCCCGGATTCAATGCAAACTTATGTAGCGCAATCCTTGCAATCAAATTAACTTTTTTCTAGTCTTTTTAATTCGAACATGGCCAAATGATGATCATTTCATTCTTATCTATTATCATCATTTTTAGATTGTCATCCTCATCATTATCATCATTGAGTATCATCACCTATCACCATCTTATCACCAAGCACTGCCGACATCACCACCATAATCATTATCATTATCACCATCCCTTATTTTCATCACTGATTACAACCACATGAATATCATCATTACCGACACAATTGATATCGCTGCTCATTATTGTTGACATAAAATAAGCAATATTGTCATTACCGCTTTTATCGTGATCACCAGTGTTCTCGCTATTCATGGTTGGTCATCACCACAACAATCACTACTTGTAATGATTATCATTATCTCATCATCGTTCATCGATATCATCATCACTGTTTAAAATGAGCGAAATCGCGCAACTAATGCTGGGCATGGATGGCGGCTGGATGGCACTATCAGTGATTATCATTATCTTTATCATTCATCACCTAACAGCATCATCGTTTAATATAAGCGAGACCACGTAACTAATACTTTCAGTCCCCAACTGGGCATGGATCACTGGATAGCATTATCAATGAATAACATTATCTCTATAATTCATCATCTATCATCATCACTGTTTAATATGAGCAAACCCAGATAACAGGGGATAGTTTCCCAAATCAAGCCACAGTATTGAGTCATTCCTGCACCATTTCTCGTATAAGCGATAAATATGTAACAGGTGAAGCGAGATCGATCGCAAAGGGAGTGACGAGAGGGAAGATCACAGGAG
The DNA here is from genome assembly GCA_027575215.2 of Hydrozoanthus sils. Taxonomy (NCBI): domain Eukaryota; kingdom Metazoa; phylum Cnidaria; class Anthozoa; order Zoantharia; family Hydrozoanthidae; genus Hydrozoanthus; species Hydrozoanthus sils. Next base: position 7,775 of record JAOBRD020753035.1, read on the forward strand.
CAATGACTTAACTGGAAATACGTGATGAGCATTATTTACAGTGTATACATTAAGGTTTTCGACTAACAAATGAATGGACAAAAAGGCCAAATTAGATACAAAATGTTTGAGAACGCAACTTTTTTCAACAAGCTATTGTGGTGTACAACTTAAACACTGAAATTAAGGCCCAGATTACACGGCAAAATTTTTTGGCATGGCTCGGATAAATAAAGTACGCGTACCAAAAAAAATTGTTCGGCACGGAAAGATTTTGTCGTGTAAACGACTTTGCCCCATCCGTACCATACTAAAATCTCACCCGTGCTCGGATCAGGGCGATCAAACAGAGAGAAAGATAGTGTTTTAGAGGAAGTAAAAACCTAATGTAAAGCACCGAGATAGAAAGCTTATGAAGACAACAGAACTTACAATTTCTCCGAGCTCTACTTTTTTGTAGCTACAGCTGATATCAGCGGTATCTACTTTGTCATCATGTTTGTAAGATGATGACCACAAGCGAGCATGATGGGAGTGCGTAACTAATAAGCACGGGCAATAAAACGGGAACCTGAAACCGAGTTACTACGTAAGTCAATCGACTTCGCGTCGACTGCAGTTAGCGCTACAAGACGGCTGAAAGGAAAGCTTTAATAAACAGAAATATAATTCTCTTTTTTCCCTTGACTGCACGAGGCAATACTGTTATCATTCCTTGCTGCTTGCTGTGTGTATCTGTGTTATACAACCGGATCAACAGACTCGATCCAAAACTTCTGGCTTGTTTTATTAAAAAAAACTAAACTAACTTTATTTATCGTCGTTACGCAGGGAGTGGTTGCCCATTCTCCCAAGCCAGTGGCTCATGTTTAATCGCTCGACGGCACAGATCTCGGCGTGAAAGTCGATTTTGTGGGGGTAGGAAAACTGGAGAACCCGAAGAAAAACCCTCGGAGGCAGAAGAAGATCGACAAATCTTAACTCACGGTAGCTACATGTAGTCCATGACTACCTACTTTTTTCATTTAGCACCCATACCATTTTTTTCTGTGCTGTATACCAAAAATTCGGAATAGTGCATGTAAACTGGCCTTGAGGAATAGGCAATAACCAAACGAACCGCGCCGGAGTTGTGACACATGCATGCTTGCTCGGCGTTGCACCAAGTGCAGAACAAGAAACTACTTGTATATTGTTGTTAAACTTTGCACCATAACTGTAAACTTTGATCGCTTAACCACTACTCCAACGATCGTCACAAAAATTACTGTTACTTGCTTTTATCACTTATGCAGATGTATATAACTACAAGGGTGTTCCTGTTTGACGGAGTTATATCAATTTAAAATGTATTTAGTTTAAAAAGTCAGAAGACCAAAAATATAATTATAACGTGGAGTAAATACGAAATTTGAAGGTTTTGTTTGCCTGTTTAAGCTGCATGTATACAACTATTGGAAGAAATGCTCATCAACTTTTTTTGGTCATGAGCTTGATTGATAAGTCTAACAAAAATGGAAAAAAGTTGGTGCAAAAAAAACGTGGTGTTACTACTAAGACTAGCATGAACTACAACGGTCTTGGACAATTTGTTTTCGGATGTGGCATTTGACATGGAACATCGCGAGAGAAAGTATCAGGTAGTTATTGTACCATGAATTTTGTCTTGTACATTCAGTAGACATAGTTAGAACCGGCACTTAACGATTGTTGCTTGAACAAAGTACGGCACGCCAACAGGAAGGATAAATCAACCGTTACTAGTCGTCGGTGTTACGGCCATAAATTACAAAATATAAATCAGATGACAGTTTATAGTTAGCTTTAATGTGAGCATAAACTGAACGGGTATACAGTTAATGAAATCTTAACATTGTGCAGTTTACTGGCCCAACAGCGAGGTCAAAGTAAAGCGACTTGACTTTTATTTTTAATTTTCCAACCACGAGTTGTATTAAAGCAAGAATTGTATGAAATACTTTTGCGTTATTCCAACTGTTGTTTTCCACCAAGTTCTTAAAAACGAGCTCACTTTGTTGGTGTGGGAACGGAACGACAACTGACAATAATGAGTTACAGAGTTGGTGCCCACGCGCATAATTTTGCACACAAAAGAAAGTCTTTGATGACTCTACGAAAAAATAGGAACAAGTTTTGCGAGACCATCAAATGAAATTCTTTGTTCCTTTCTATTTTAGTCGTAGTCATCGTTAAAATAGAGAGCTCAAGGATTTTATAAAGAGCAAGATAATGTAAAATGTCTTGAGTCTAAGTAGATATTTCAAGGACAGAAACAGAAACAGAACCTGCAGTCGATCATGACAAAGTATTAAATTGTGTTCAGAGAGCTACCCGCTAATAAACTTATATAATAACGAAACACTTTTATTTTTTTCAACACCCAAACAAAGAAGTTGGTAAAAGGCAGCGCGGCGGCCAATAAACACACTACAATGCTGATTGTTATTCTGCCGACCAATAACCTACACAAACTGTAAAACTTATATTAGCATTATGAGGTCTTTACTGACACATAATAAAAACACGTTTTTCCAGTCGACTAGTGACATATTACCGAACACTGGCCTGTGAGTTATTATTATCGACATAAATATTCAGTCTTGACGTCGAAGGAAAAGTTGTCGACGCTTATTATATCGCACCGTCTATAATCTGCTTTTCTCATTTTTGTAATACTAATAGAACAACTATTCTTCAACTTAACAACTAGATACTTTTAATAGTATTTAATAAATTTGTTGAGTTTTGATTTGAAGTATTATAGTACTGTGTCTTCACTGAAGGTAAGTCTTACGTGAATTTGATAAGTAACATACCAGGAAGGGCCTTTTCTTTTATACTGTTTATTATTTTGAAATAACTATTCATGAAAATTAGGTAAACAACCTCTGGCTGAAATTAGCGAGTTACTGCAGCGCCATTGATTAAACGGAAGCTAATCGCTGCGGAAGAAAAAGCAAACTTGAATCTAGATAACTTTTACCTCGAACTATGCAATTTGACGACCGAAGATGCGTTATAAGTACCCCCGATTTTAAGAAGTTTGGAGAACATTTCTGTTTCTTGACTTTAAGTAGTTTTAATATTATTAACCACAAAATCGCGAAAAACTTTCTCGTTACTATTTTTCTGTCTTTAGGAACAAAAAATTTGACCGAAAAACCTTGCTCAGTCATTGCTTCAATCCCAGAGTGAAACTCTGTCTGTTTTTTGCCCGTTAAACGTGAGTAAAAAACAGCCAAGTTTACAAATGAAGTCGGTTTTTAGACCCTTTCTCAGGAATTTGTTTTTAACACTGCGTATTAAAAAGGCCCTGTAAGTGGCTGAAATTCAAGGATTCCAACAAGGTGTCGAGCGAGTTGAATCAATTTCACTCATCACATAATTTTATCTTAAAGACTGTGTTGAATGGGTTTAGCTTCGCACTTGCGTAAAATGAATACAGAAATTAATCCCCCTAATAAACCATCAACAAATATACTTCACAAAATAAGTTCGTTGTTTGTATAAATAGGAGCACTATAATTTTATTTAACCGTTGTATTCATTCGAGTAAGTATGCGCTCGTGCTGTCGTTGGTCTTGTCTTGAATAGCGGGCGCCATTGGCCTTACATCAAAACAAACCGCAGATTAGAGAATCGGCATTTTCTTACGGATAAAGAACCGACTTACCGATATTTGCTGATCCAGGAAAACTGTTGTAGTTGACATCAGTCAATTATTATTCACGTTATACTATCGACGTGTGTTTAAATTTACAAACGTAACTGAATATGTTTCACGAGTCACAGCACCATGAAAGAATCAAAGCTCCGCTAAGTTACCTGAATGAAATCTCCAGATTCGTACAAAGTGCCCTCGTGCCTCCGTTTTCGTCTTGTTCGCCTATAGCCGGTAGTCGCCATGTTTGATTCGAGCCAGGCTTTCTATTCGAGCGATCGAAGCTGAGTTTGTGTGACGTAGCTGAATAGAACGTGTAGGCCGGCCGAGGGAGGCTGGGAGAATCTTAAAAATTTCTGGAAACTTGAAAGAAAGTTTAGGAAGGAAGGAAGGAAAGAAAAGATTATGTCATTTATGATATCAGTTGCTTTCTCTAATTCACACTTTCAGTAAACAGCGAATATGCAACGGATGGTAAAATAGTGTAGAATTTTCTGGCAGGTTAAAAAGAAAATTTATGAATAAAACATGTACCTTGAGTTGTGTGCAATATCGGCCTTTATGTCAGCTAATACGTGTGAAGCTAATAAATGTTGCTTTAGCTTTACTACTTATATAGCTACTGACATAAAGAACGTTTGTTGAAATCTAAATTCTACAAAACTGAAAGACATTTCAAAACCGTTTCTAAAAGGGTTTTTACTGATGCTTTTCGGCCTAACTCCAATATCGCTGAAACACTCGACTGTAAGACTGATCTTGTTCGAATTATATCTTAATTTATATTTAAGAGTGCCGTAAAATCTTTTGTGCACGAACTTTTTATTCCTTATTTATCATTACGGCACGTTAGGTTTATAGATTTCAAAAACTGCTGTATTAGCAAAGCTTTTCTTATTTTCTTGCCAAAGCAAATTAATCCATGATTTAGTCGCGTAGCAGACATTTTAGAAACAGTACTGGTAACAGAAAACGAGCTTGAAAGTATGAATGAAAACTTAGTAGTATTTGACAAGATACAAACAAGCCGAAGCGTTTTAAGTTAACCAAAAACCCTGTTTGGATTTAAGTTTAGCTTTATTGACAATGTATTGCTGTCTGTTTCTGCTATTACTGACAAGTTTAATAGGTTCAATGGTTATGCATGCATTTGCCAGGATCACTACCGGCTTGAAAACGTGTCACTAGCTGCCGGCTGTTTGTACTTCAGCTCGCTAAAACATCGTCAAAGTTACAGCTGAGAACAAAAAATGTTTTCTAGAAACGTACTACTGACTTCACTGTGTGACGTTGATGATTTCATATACTGAAATCAGTTTAGGAAAGTAATTTAACGAAAAACAACATCAGACTGGTCATTCGTAAATTTTAGTATTTGTCAAAGGAGAAGTGCGAGAAAACCAACTTCGGCTCCGATAGACAGCCTACCCGCGGCTTGACCTTCTAGTTCAGTCAGTTCTGGTCTATAAAACGACTGATTTGTTGATAATAGTAACACTAAACTAAAGATAGTTAGATCTAAGCTTATATTGATGTTTAAAGAGAGCTTATAGAAGACTAGGCATCATTTTCGAGCAGTGAGGCCTTCGCCATCTAGACATTTACATAACAAAATGTTTCCTTTGCAAAGGGCAACATAGACTACATAATATATTCTGTAGATGAACATAGTTTATCTGTATTTCGGATAAATTTCAATTCGTTTCACTCGTCGATGCATTCCAAAAAATGTCTGATTTCAGTATTGATGTAGTGGTCAGAATTAACCTGCTGACTAATAAATGTTTGTTTTTGAGAAAGCAGTAAGCGATTCAAGCAGAACTGACTTGAATTTATAGTGTTGTATTTAAATAAAGGTGGCGTTAGATAATATCTCGACTTCAGTACTATTCAAAATTCCAGACATGTATATGTCTTTCCCCCGTCTTCCTCTCTGGTTTAAGCATGGTCGAGTTTGGCACAGTGTTAAATCTACTCCTTGATGCTACTTTCGCGACCTGTTAGTGCAAGTGCTCGCACATTTTTTCGAATCTTAAAAGAGATAAGAGCTATCTTTTTTCTATAGTATATATATAATTACATTGCAAGTCAAACTTCTAGGGCCATAACTAATTGGCCGAGCTTCTCGCTAACACGAGCGGCACGCAAAGATAATCGTTTGCTTTGAGCAAACGCCTGTCTTTGCGCGCGCTCTTTTGTTCATCTAACACTGAATCCATGAAATAACTAACCTAATAACCTCGTTTGCTCGATCTGTCCGGGAAAATATTTGCCCTCGGTCATTCGCACATGCAGAAAGACCTCGGGCAAATATAATATATCCCGTAATTAATCAATCTTCTAACTTCAAACACTTTTTGATGAAGCAGCGAAGAGCTCGAATTGCTACTTAGGGAAAAGAAAAGCAGAGCTACTTGTCGTATGTAGAAGAAATGTATACTCGTACCGGCGACAGTAGCGACAATAACCCCTGTGTATCAAAGAGATTTTGGTCCTTTATCAAACACGCCCGAGAGGGCCCGAAACGACAAGACCGGTGTAACAGCGGATTCGGGGGGGGGGGGGGGGGGGGGGGGGGGGGGGGGG
>JAOBRD020753456.1:0-14017 GCA_027575215.2 Hydrozoanthus sils
TATTATTATTATTATTATTATTATTATTATTATCATCATTATCATAAAGTCATCATAGTTTCTACAACTGAACTATTGTTACTATTACTGTTGCCATTAATGGTATTGCTACTGTATAACTGTAATTGTAATTGTTACTATTGCTATTACTATTACTATTACTATTACTGTTACTGTTAATGGTATTGCCGTTGTCACAGTTACTGTTTCTGTTACTGTACTGCTACTATTACTTTTGCTGCTAATGGTATTGCCGTTGTCACAGTTACTATTTCTGTTACTGTTACTGTTACTATTACTGTTGCTGTTAATGGTATTGCCGTTGTTACAGTTACTGTTTCTGTTACTGTTGCTATCACTGTTGCTGTTAATGGTATTGCCGTTGTTGCTGTTATTGTATTGCTATGATTACTGTTACTAATGGTGCTTTATTGTTGTTCTGATTACAGCGTCAAGCAAGGCAGCAAAGAGAGCTATCCTTAGCGCCATGATCGAGTGGTCTCACGCGGGATGCGTAGCGTTTTTACCCCGCACAGATGAGGAGACATACATCCAGATTATGAAAGACACCCAGAATAGGTAGACATTAGTTACTGTTCATCACTGATAAAAGGCATGCCTTCAGATAATGAACAACCACAGTAATAAGTACTCATTATTACATTGCAAGTCAAATTTCTAAGGCCAATAACCAAATTCTGTGCGCTGATCGGTCGAAACTCGGTCCAATAACTTCCCATACAGGATCGGGAAGTTATTGGACTGATTTCTAGCTAAAGCAAGCACGCAGAGATAATCGTTTGTTCTCTTTTACTAATCTAAAACTGAAGTCATGTAATAAATATCTTGATAACCTCGTTTACTCGGTCCGGGAAAAAATTTGCCCTCGACCTTTCGCACAGACATCGCTACGTACGAGCTGTACCATGAAAGACCTCGGGCAAATATTTTTCCGGACTAACCAAGTAAACGAGGTTATTAAGATATTTTAATTACAGCCACGGTTGTTAATTAGATTACGGCTTTGCTAACTTTCTCATGTGGAAAGGGCATGCTGTGTATATACATGCATGTGCTCTGTACAACTAGTGTTTTTTAGCCGCATCTAGATGCCCGGATGAGTAAGTCCAAAGCTGAACTCGTTTGGCGTGTCACCTTCGTGCTGCGTTTTGGCGCGAATCTCTGATCAGACCGTAATTTGCAAAATTTTGTAGTATGTGATTGGCTTGGTTCATTGAAATTGTGGCTTGTTACCTCTTAAGCACCTCTTGTCTTTTCCAATTGGGATTTCTAGTTTTCCCTCTGTTCTTGAATTTCATATATTATTATCCGGGGCAGGTTTTGATCTAAACTCATATCTATATAACCTTAGCTTGGGCCAACAGTAATTGGAGTTAGCTCTTCTAGTCACCTGTCTGCATTCATTTTTTATAATTGTCACTTTTTTGTATAATCGCCATGTACACATGTATATTATTAGTTATATTACAATGTATTGTCAGTTAGTCAATTTTCGAGGCGAACCTCAATAAAATAAATTAAAAAATCTTTGGAAAAATCTTTTAAAGAAATTGAGCTCTTCAATACAATAAAACGTCAAAGACAAAACTGGAGGTTTAATGCGTTAAATGTTAAAGTGTATATATTGGAATAATGGAACTTAGAGTGTTACAAAGTACGTCGAAAAAGAAGAAAAATATCGTTTATTTCATTAAAATAACTCTTTTGGTTGCTAAGATATTAAAGGTTTTCCAAATATGCAAATTAGATAGGTTGTGACGTCATGTCAGGAACTCAGATGAGAGTAAATTATAAAACAATAGTTATCTCTTGAACTACTTCTGCAATGGACTTGAAAGTTGGCAAAAACTTCATTCTCATCAAACAACATTCAACTATAGGAATTTTGATGTTGCCATAGCAACACGTCAATCAAAGACCTCGACTTCGTGTTTCTAAAACTTGAAATTTCCGGTTTTTTCTATTGTAAAACATTACTTTCTACTCGAAAAAAAAAACAGTTACAGTCATCCGCTGTGGTATTCGCTATATGCCATGAAAAAGAGAAGACTTTGTTTTATATTTTGGTACCAAAATTTTTTATTTCAAAACCAAAAAGGGCTGTATAACAAACATCGCAACATGTGTATGTCTTAGTGTAAAATATTTGTGCAAAGTTTCAGGATCATTGATCTGGCATTTCAAGAACTACTTGTTGTTTTGTGATCTTTCCACTTTTCAAGTTCCTTACATGACGTCACAACCTATCTAAATTACATATTTTAAAAACTTTAATATCTCACCAACCGAAAGAGCTATTTTAATGAAATAAACGATATTTTTCATCTTTTTTGACAAACTTTTTAACACTCTAAGTTCCAAGATTCCAATGTATACATTTTAAAGCGAGTAAAGACAGAAACGCTGTCAAGACTTTGTATGGTTGTCTCAACTTTTTTACTTAAACATGGTTTGAATTGATGGCACACATACAAAAACAATTCAACGTGCATAAGAGGTTCCCAGTGATTGTATCATGTTCTGTTACGGTAAGGTGCGTGACGTCAGGAGTTGGATACAGTCCAGGCAAACCCTTCAAACTATTCCTGGCTGAACGATGCTGGTGGCACGGAATGGTATTGCGTGAATTAGGTAAGAACTAACTCTTTCAGTCCTGGTCCTTATCATTTTAAACATCGCTTTTAATACTATGAACGACAGCAACCAACATACATTTGCGTCTTGGGCAATCCCAGAGACCTTTTGTGGGCTGAACGTCTCTGAATCGAGATTTTTTCTGCTATAGCAAGACATTTCTCTTACCTACTTTCTCCATCCGGTAGTTTCTACAATGCCTCCTCGGGTTTTGGCTTCTTGGTTCTGTACCAATGCAGCGGCATTAACCAGGTTTTTAATTGGATTTTAGGTCACGTGATCGGCTTCATGCACGAGCACACTAAACCTGACAGAGATCGCTACGTCACCGTGATGTGGGGCAACATCAAGGAAGGTAAAACTCTTTCTTATCTTTTTCCGTGCTTTCCTTGTTACAATGGAAAAACATTTTCCTTTTTCTTACTCTAAAGTATAAACTACGTACGCGGGCGAACTAGAAAATCCGAATTAATGCAGTGTTTGTTGAAGCAGCCTTCCGACCTCGAACTCTACCTGAAATTAATCTGCACAGTTTTCAAGAAGCATCAAAGTTGCATGAGCTCGAAAGACTAATTGTATGTATGTATGTACATATGTACAAGTATACTATATACATACTTGCGTACGAATGTATTATGTTTGTATGTATTCATATTTGTATAACTTAAAATGATAAACTACCAAGAGACGAATTTCTGCTGACCTCATTGTTTTTACTGCTCATTAGCATACAACTTAAAAGTCGGAAAAAGAACAAAGATAAACAACAATTGCCTTTAAAACTTGAGAATGCTTGTGAAAATCAATGAGTGACCGAACTTTTGCAGTGGTTGTTTGAGAGTATTTTCAAAGAAAAAATCACTACTCATAAAAAGCAAAACAGCTAGAGGCAAGAACGATAATTAGTCATACATTTTTGTAAAACTTCCAATTTCTAAAACCACATCATGCAAAATTTACTCAGCATCTCGATCTCATATTTTTTGAGAATTTTTGTTTGTAGAAACATTTCGATTCATTATTCAGAAGTTTTGTTTCAATTCTGTAGCTGAATTTGAAGGAGTGCGTATGATGAGGGAAGAAGCGTAAACAAAAATCCCCACGGCAAGCTGTCCACGACCTACACGCATGCACACAACCGGCATCACCCGAGTAACTACAACGCAAATAACAGGAGTAACCGTGGTCACTGTTAGGTCTCAACAGCACGGTACAGAGCTTCAGCCACAAGTAAGGAGCTGCAAAGGCGAGTTCAGAGAACTTCTTTAAGACTGAGCCCCGGCTGCAGGCATGTGGGAGCTAGGTTTAGGTGTGCAAAACATACCAGGGTTGCTCCGATCCTGTTACTTGAATTGTAGTTGCTCGGGTGAAGCTGTTTGTGCGCACACATACGGTACTGGCCAAATCGGGAGTTGAATGTAACTGCTTTTTTATTTCAAGTGTTTCTTTCTGTCTTTTGAACCGCTGAAGTCCTCTTTTAGAATGGAACCTTTCTCTGCACGCATTGCGAATGCCTGAGGTTTGTTTGGCATACCCAAACCAAGCTTCACATGCATGCAGTGGGGGCTCAGCCTTAAGGCAGCTCTCTGGACTTGTACACGAAACAGAAGTCCAAGGTTGCTCCTGTACTTGCTCTGTAGTTGCTCGGGTAAGGCCGGTTGTTTGCATATCCGTAGACCCTGGTCAAGCCGTGAAGCTCAGTATTGGTGTTTTTTAAAATATTGGGCTGTTGTTTATGTTTGTATATAAGTATGATTGTTTGTAAATACTTATGCATGCATCTACTTGTAAACGACAATTTATTAAAGTCTATCAATCAATCACTTTAGTGCTTCTTCAATAATCTATACATAGTTTGACAGTGCTGGACATAAATAGTACTCAGAAAGATTTGCCAAATGTTTTCAACTCTTCGTAAACACGATTTTTTCAAGAGTTTTGGAACTCCATCGTAAACACGATTTTTTCAAGAGTTTTGGAACTCCAAACAGCTACGCCACTCCTTACGACTACTCAAGTGTGATGCATTATGGGAATGCGTTTGCCAGCAAAAACCAACGAAAAGACGCTTGTACCAGCACGCAGTGGGGTACAGTATAATATACACGTGTACATAAATCTTATATCTTTGGAGTTGGAAAATAGGGGCGACGAGTAAAAATAAGGCTAGGGTAACATTGGGAAACCCTAGTCCGGATTCTTTTAATCTCTTTTTAAAACACCAAAAAGGATTGTCGCGCCATAACACTGCCTGAAACGTGGGCTGCAAGCAATTAAAACCAGAAAAAATTTCGTATCGTTTGAAAAGCTAAGAGATACCATCAAGTTGTTGCAATAAGGAAGTGGATCATTGTTCGTATATATACCTTGTACATATTATTTTGTCTGCACTCAAATTAGCCCTGTTATACTAGCCTCGTTCTGGATAACATATTCTTTTTAAAGTTAAACTCCAGAACGAGGCTAGTAGGGGTAGTTTGAATGAAGACATATATGTTATTTTCCGGCTGGGAGGTCCGTATTGAGAAAAACTGTGCCACAGGTCTTGCGTAAGGACAGAGGCCCAAGACCGAAGTCCGTACGGACCTAGACCGAGGGCACAGTTTTTCTCAATACGGACCTTCCGGACGGCAAATAACGTTTTTATTTTTCCCCTGTGTTTTCGTGTTGTTTTTTTCTTTTCAAAGGCCTATGTTCAATAAAATTCACTATCTCTATGAAAACTTTATTCGTCGGATATTATGTCAAAAAAATTCAAAAACTGTTTCCAAATGTTAACGCTTTATAAGATAAGACTTGCAAAACTAAAAAAAAATCTGAACCTTTTGAGTCTAGTCGTGTTTGCTTGTCACGAAGTCGCTGTTGGTATTTGACCACGGGCAAGATCGTAAAATTCCGCCCGCTCAGGGAACCAGTCAGATTGCAGGATTCGTTTCATCTTACCCGCTCGCGCGCCGAAAAGATATAAAAGATTATTTAAATCGCCGTTATTCATGAATAAGGTATATATCCTTTGTTGCTTTAAAAAGCCAGAAATGTTGAGCTTGATAAATCACGTTGTCTTCATTACCCGAAGCAAACAACGGCAATTATAAAGGAACGCGTACGTGATTCGATTAAATCATAATTACCGGGGTGCGCTCTTTGGGAAAATCCATAAATGGATTATTGCCATTATTGCGTGAAATTACATGGATTATTTATGGAATATCCGAAAAGGGTTTCATCGCGGATTCTTTTCGTCGAAGAAACGAAAAGTCTAATGAGGATTTTTCCCACTTGGACAGCAGACAGTATTTTTAAAGGAGAAGACCGTTAGCCACATGAACTTTTAATCCTTTCCCAAATTAAAGAAACATAAAATCGATTAATCCTAAGAACTGGATTCAGATTAATTCATTGAACCCTCTTCGTAAGTGGATTCATAATCCCTTTTGGGATTTTCTCAAAGAAACGAAAATGCTTTTTCAGGAATCCGATTTCCCCCAAAGAAACGCACTCCTAGTAAGCTTGTCTGCCATTATATAATGCAAGTCGAAGAAAAAGCTGGCTTTCGTATGTTCACTTGACATTCGGTAACTATTGCATCAAACCTTGTTGCCGAAAAAACCTAAAATAATACTTACTTGCGCAAAGGAGGCTGTTTTTATACAGGCCTTCTCAACTGTGTTGGAACACACAATCTGCACAGCTCTTAATATTAATCACTGTAAACAAGGTTACAGTAGTAACAGAAAGTTCAAAGTTTTCTTTTCCAACCTTTACTTAAATTCAGGTTAAGGTTTAGTCATTTATATTTATTCTCAATGAATGTATGACTCCTCGTCAAACAAAGATAGCTCCAAATTGCTTTATTCCCATGACCACGTTCAAGTAAGGGAAAAAGTCAAAACTTTGGCCTCTAGCTTAGGGATCCGACTTTTGAAGGTTGAGGTAGCGGGTTGTGTGGTCCACCACCCCCTGCCCATTATCAGCTTTAAAAGTGGTAGTGGTGGGTTTAGTACCCCCCTCCTCTACCCCAGACAAGGGGTTGATGTGGATGGTGGTGGTAACCACCCCCCCCCCCCTCCCTCCCAAAAGTTGGGTCCCTAAGAAGGATCAAAGTTTTTACCTCTTCCCCAAACAAGACTACTTGACTGAATACTACATCCCAGTACTCCTGAAATAAACTGTTCAAACTTATCTCGGTTGTTAATATACCCTCAGGTTGAGATCGGCAGCTGGAATAAACTCAGCAAGATTGACATCAAGCAGTTAAACTTGTTTTACGGCTGCCCATCGGGTAGGTTACCATAGTAACTAAATTAGCAGCTCCCAAACGCTGACTGTACATTCTACAATTTAGCGCACTTCTCAAATACGGAGTTTGAAACCGGCCTTATATAGATTTTGCAAAGGAATAGTTCACAATAATGAGTGTGAAAGAGTTATTTTTACATTGCTTACATTCTTGAAGGAAGCGCGCTGTTTTACAAGGAAGTTTGCGAGGAGAGTGTCGGGACTATTGAGTGCTTTGGAGGCCGAGTGATTCGAGTGATGTACGCAAGTTATGGTAAGCATAAATGGACAGTTTGTGGGTTTGGTCTTCCATGGGGCTGCGAGTCGCCATACTCCTTGAGCAAGGTATTCTATTCACCCTTTTAATTACAACAAATTGTTTGCGTTTGTAGCCCAGGTTAACCCTATTCAGATTGTCCCTCAGTTGGGGGTGAAGGATAGAGGTTTGTTACAAGCTTGTTCGTTGTCATATTGCATATTGTGATTAGTGTTATGACGTCATATGACGTCACGATTACGTCAAGGTTTTGAATAAAAGTGAAAAAATATCAATTTTTCCAAAAAAAAATGGACTCAAACCTTGCAAACTTTTTTCTAATTGAGCAATCAGTTTCAAAAAGTCAAATATCAAACAATCTGGATAAGAGGCCTTGTTCGTTGATGTAGAAGATTTAGCTGGAGGGTCAACGACCCACCAGTGGATAAATGCGGTTACGGAAACAATTACAGTAGCAGACCCTCTAACTCGTCTCAGACTAGAGAAGGAAAACATTCAAACCAAACAACGAGGGCAACGTATGACGCGAGAGCCGATAAAGTTGTTCGCAGCCAAATATTCCACCAGATCCCCAACAAGTATTGTGCACCATCATACTGTCGAGGATGGAGAAAGAAGTGGACAAAGAGATAAGGGATGAACAAGCAGGCTTCAGTCAAGAGCGTTCCTCTGATGACCAGATAGCCACCTTAAGGATTGTCATGGAACAGATAATATAATGGCAGACATCACTATACCTAAATTTATAGACTTCCAAAGGCGTTCGACAGTGTAGACCAAGTGCTTTGGAAAATCCTTGGATACTCTGGAATTCTAAAGAAAATTATATCCATTACAAAACAACTGTATGACGGATTCACATGTCAAATAATCCATGGAGGAACTGTGACAGTTCAATTTACAGTGTCAACTGGGGTGAGACAAATTTGTCTACTTTCTCCACTCCTGTTTCTTCTTGTGATAGACTTGGTCAGCAGAACAGCGTACAGTAGCCCAACTGGCATACAGTGGACACTGACATCACATCTAGAAGACTTTGACTTCGCCCATGACATCTGCAATCTATTTAATCGCCTGCAAGACTCTCAACACCATGCTACTAGCCTCAAAACAACAGCGAAAACGACTGGCATCTGTATCAATGCCCAGAAGACTAAAGCGACGAGAATAAACGCCAACCAAACAGAAAGTATTAAGATCAGCCACAATGAAGTAGAAGAAGTCCAAGATTTCACCTACTTGGGGTCTGTAGTCAGTACATCAGGGGGCACAGACGAAACCATCAAGGCAAGGAAAAGGAAGGCCCAGCAAGTGTTTGCTATACTAAGACCAGTGTGGAGGAGCAAAGCACTAAGAACGAGCACTAAACTCAGAATATTTAATACTAACGTAAAGTCAGTAATTCTTTATGGATCTGAAACTTGGAGGGAAACAACATCATCCATGAAAACAGCCCAAGTCTTTGTAAACAGGTGCCTGAGAAACATCCTGGGGGTAAGTAGGCCAGATACCATCAGCAACACAGATCTATGGAAGAGGTCCAAACAACAACCAGTGAAAGTAGACACCAGAACACGCAGATGGAACTGGATAGGCCATACGCTGACAAAAGCGAACTCCAATATCACGAAGCAAGCTCTAGAATGGAATCCGCAAGGAAAACGAATGCGTGGAAGACCTAAAAACACCTGGCGCAGAGGGCTAACATCGGACCTGGGGAAAATTGGCAAAACCTAGAGAGGTCTAGAGAGAAGTAAAGAACGTTGCACAAGACAGAGGAGGATGGAAAGCCACTGTAATTGCCCTACGTCCCCCTTGGGATGAAGTGGATTAAGTCAAAGTCAAGTTTGTTGATGTTCTGTACAACGTATCATTGCTTTCATAAAAATACAAATATTTGTAAGCTTCCGTGCCCGTATATCCTGCATTCCGTACCTTCATGGCCCTATGTCTCCCGCCTCCCACCCGTGTTTGCAACGTATTCCAATGTTGCTAAATAATGAATATCCCGCCTCCCCCCCTTCGATACCCCGCATCCCGCTCTTTGAAAGTTCCGCTTCCCGTACCCTTTTCCCTCTGCCCCCAAATTTCTTGAACGGAGAGCTCCCAGCTAGCCAAGTTTCCAAAAATAAATGGTTCCCCGTAATTCATTTTCATTGAATAGCATTCTTTTGCATTTTAATTCTAACTTTGCTTTAACAACAAAAACTAAGGCAGTCAATGCAAATGGTAAAGAAGCGTAAAAATATGTTAGTCAAAAGCAAGGGTTCATTAACCTCTTTTTCTTCTTGTTTTGCACGAGAGACAAATTTGATTATTTTGTCTGTCGTCCAAAAAAAAGAAACAAAAGACGTAAATGAACCCTTGTACAAAGGCGGATAAAAGCAAAAAAAGATGGCAGCTAGCGTTTTGTTTGATTTACCATAATACCTTACAAACTTGTTTGTAAAAGAAAAGTTTGTGTAGAAAGTCCCTGCTATGTAAAACACATTCTTGTGCTAAAGACGCTTTTTATATAAGGGGTAGCGAATAGTCCGCCCCTTAGAAAATGAAAGTCTCGGTAAATTACAATTTGTACTCGAAATCTCGTTATCTTTCTTGTCACGTATCGATATCTCGTGTTTTTATTTATTCTCCGTCTCGCAGTCTCTGATTTTCTCCAGAATGGTTCGCACTTCTCTACGTTTTCCGCAGAGCTCGAAATTTATATTTTGCTTAAAATTTGTTTAGTGTCTCAGATTTTTTGTACCCTAACGTCTCGGACTCAGATTATTGCAGTTCGTATACTCGGATTTTTAAAAGGCCGTCTCGACATCTCGGACAGTCTCGCATTTACCTCTTGTACCAGTTTGAAGTTTTTAGATCCCCCTTATGTGTTATTGTGAGCAATTACTTTGATTTTCGTGCGCTAAGAGGTATATGAATTATGTTCAATGGTGACACAAGTATCATACATTCACAGGTGAAGTACCTATGTGACGGCAGATCAGAGTGTGAACTGCATGCCTCCGATCGAATTTTTGGCGACCCTTGTTGGGGCATGAGCGAGTACCTCCGTGTAACTTACGAATGTTCTCCCGCACCAGGCCGTGGTGCGCAGCACGTAGAATCACAATAATAAAAAAAATGTTGATGAAAAGAAGTTACTAGTCTTTCAGTTATGTTTATCTCGACAATGTCAATTTGGTTGAGAATGAGAACTGCATCGACATCGATATTAAAAATAAAGTGTAAAAGTGTTGTATATTTTACGCGTATCGTCTGTTTAAAAATTCTCAAATACACATACTGGTTCTCTTTTTACTGCCCATATAGCGAAGAATGTTCAACCGTCCACTGGGTCTCATGCTGAAATGAGCAGATATGACTAAATACGGGGCCACAGATCGACAGACCCTCTTATGCCTAGACCCTCTGTACAAACAAGAGATTATAGTAGTGTTAAAGGCAAAAACATGACAGCAGCAATAACGATAGAAGTTACATTGCTATATGTATGATTGTGGTAGTTTCACCAACAATAGAAACCTTCAGATTCGACAACGAGTACGAGCACATGTTTCTCCATTCGTCATACTGCGCGTGCCGGAATTGCATGCGAAGAAATCATGACATCTCGTTGTGTTGTCAGAATCTCGTTGTACACATGCCGAGTTTATTTTTATACAAATTGCGTTATAAATAAGACGACGACGAGTTTTGGCAACTCAAAGAGATAGCATGATTGCTTCGCAACTTTGCGCACGCGCAGTACGACGAGTGGTTAAAAACTTGTACTCGTTGTCGAATCTGAAGATCTCTATTGCTAGTTACACCACCAAGGTGTAATGCGACATATGATAACAGCTGCCCGTAAAAAGCAATAAAATCAGTAAGTCTAGTAACAAAAAGAACAAAACCGACAGCAATATCAGCAACAATCGATCAATAACTATTATAATAACGATAACGCTCAAAATCATTTGCGCTCCTCTTCAATCTATTCCTGGTTTTCACGCTCTCTCTTGAGAGCCGAAGCGGCCATGTTGGTGTCCTACACAAAGCAAAAAAGTTAAAGTTAGTTTGTTCAAGGACATCAACATGGCCGCTATGACGTCAGGTGAAAGCCGGCAATATGGTGAGTCAGAACAGTTTTTAATTAGACCCTTTTTGTAAATGGCGTCGAGTTTTGATATTTTTTTACAAGTGTGCATTTAGATTACCCTGACTAACCTCGTTCTTCAGTTAACATTTAAAAGAAACGTTACCCAAAGCGAGGCTAGTAAGGCTTAATTTGAATGCACACCAAAAAATATTAAAATTGCTGCCATTTATGAAAAAGGTCTATGCATTTGTTTTTACAAAATAGATAGATTTGGCAAAAAACAACGCGACGACAAGGTTACTTCTGTTTACGTGCGCGCGCACAGCTCGAGGTCCTAAAGCGTTGCGATGTACACGTCGCGTTGTGTTTCTGGGACCGGTTGTTTGAAAGCCGATTAACTTGAAACCAGGATTAACTCTAAACAAACCTATTGGTTGTCATGGTAATTAATCCTGGATTAGGGCTAATCGTCTTTTTGAATCGTCATTTTAAAATAAAATGGGTACCTGATTAGTTTAGCTCATATAGTTATTTCGGGTAGCCAACCACTGTCAAATAGTTTTATTTATTTTTGATTTGTATTTTATGTAATGCACTTAAAGTGGAAGTAAAATGTCTGTTCTGTTCTGTTCTTGAACAACAGGGTTCAGGACGGGATTTTGGTGTTTTCGCGTTGCGTTCACAACGTGACAACCTCGAGCTGCGCGCGCGCTTGTTAGCAGAAGTCACGTTGTTGCTGCGTTGTCTTTGCTAAATCTATCTATGCAATCAGAGCAATTATATGCTGGTGTGTGATGAATTACATTTCATGATATACCTTAAGGTTACTATTTTTAGCGACTACTAAACTTAGAGATTTTGTCTGAGAAAGAATTAGCGACAACTAATTTTAGCGATTTTAAGGATTTTTGCTGACATTTATCAAATAAAAAAATACACATTCAGGAATACTACAAAGTGTGTCGACCTTTGCAACAATACCATATGTAGCAGGTAAAATTAAGTGTGAATGATAGAAAAGGGATCCTCGCTGGGTGAAGAGTGCTCTTATCCTCTAGGACAGCCATGATTCTCGCCCTCTCGCAGCCTTTCTTGACAATTGCCCGGCCTTCAGGAGACATCAGATGATTGTACAGGGACGCAAGCCACTGGGCATGCAGCCGTTTGATTGCAGTAAGGCGGAGGTCAACGTCAACTTTGTCAGTTTTTTGACAATCGAGCATAAAACATCGAATGGATTTCATTTCATTTTAATTGTTTCTTTATTACGCCGAGGAAAGGAGGGGATAGCTAGGGAGGGTATAATTTTAGCGTTACTTAACCAAATTTAGCGAGTACTAAATATTAGCAATTTTTTCAAAATCGCTAAAAATAGTATCATTTAAGTTAGCACCTGTGCTGTAACTAAACGACGATAACAACAACTAAACATTGAGCTCGAGGCAAATAGTTGAAGAATGTGGTACATTATCAAAGTTAGGAAGAAGTCAAAACAATGGTATTCTTAAGGAACCCGGGGGAGGTGGTGGGTGGCGGCTCAGACCCCCCTATCCCACCTCCCACCACTTTTTCAGAGCTCAATTTCTCAAAACCTAATTTAGGGGTATTGGTTTTTATTGTATTATGGACTCTTTTCTGCACAAGGAAGGCGTTGATGCAAGCACTTTATCAATATCTATTTTATTGAACATGATATTTGCTCCTGAAATTCAGCCTTTTTGAAAAAAGGTGGTTGGTGGCGGCACATAATACCCCATCCCCCTAAATTAGGTTCCTAGGAAGTACCATTGTTTTGACCTTTTCCCTTACGTTTCAATAACCACAAGAAGCTCATCTTCCTATAATCCAGATGCAGATACACAGGACTGGGAGTAAAATGGCACACAAGACTTTAATACATAATTACCGTAAACAGTCTAATAAGCACCCCCCCCCTCCCTCCAACATAAAGACGATGGAGCTAAAACATAAGGCGTCCTGTATCAAAATACATTTTGTCAGCGGTTATATCTGTTTAAGAAGAAAGGGAACATATGAAGTTGAGTCGAAGTAGACCCATTAGAAAGACCTTTAAGACAAATAGGTTTATCCTAGCCAGCGCTAGACACTTGAAATTTGATGGACACATAGACAGTTTAGTTTTTATTGTATAGGCATTTTATCTAGATTGTACACCTTAGCAATTCAGTTTTCAGCTGCTATTAAGGTTTTTAGTAAACGTCTATTCTATTCTAAATTCTGACTTTATAAGTCGCCCTCGGATAGTAGAAAGTCGACACTTGCGCTTTTTTTTTTATTTAACCGGCGCCTCTCTTTGCAGCTGTAGTTGGCCGTAGTTATCACAGTTAGTTCTTCTACTCAAAACGAAAAAAACCTTATATATTATTTATTTAACAAAGATAAATCCAAAGGCTTTAAGAGATTGATCACCGAGATCCGCTGAATTGCGTGCCTCGTTTCCGCAACTGTTTTTGTTGTCCATTCCGTACATACTTCCCGAGGTGCCGAAGCCGATGCGAGAATCCGACGACCCTTTACAACCGCTGTCCCTAAAGCCGGTTATTCCAATACGAGCGCGAGCAAATGTGGAAAAGCCTGGGACCTGGACGTTGAAACCTTGTCTAGTGCAGTTGGTCTGAGGATAGAGTGTTATAACTGAAATCAGTTTGTGATACGGTAATGAACTAATAATATATCTATATATTATATAATGAACTAATTAT
>JAOBRD020753563.1:0-14017 GCA_027575215.2 Hydrozoanthus sils
AACACTGATTTCCTTGATTTCTCAGTTGTAATGTAAGCCTGTTGTTCGCACCCAGTGGCAGCTCATTTTCATATTGATTGAACTTGTGCAGTCAAGATCATTACCATTGGTGCAGTAAACTAAAAGTTGTTGCATTTGTAGTTGTATCTGTTTAATATACTGTACATAGTAATCCTACAGCCCTCCAACATTGTACTATGTTCTAAGATCCAAAGATATTTTTCTCTGTTTTTCTCTTAAATAACATTATTTTTATAAGTTCTTACCGTCATATTTCTAATGTTCAAACTTTGTCGTTCTCAATTAATCTCTATCTCATCAAATGACTAAAGAATGCTTATAATGATGCTTTCACAGGAGAAAACTCAATGAAAAACTTAGCAGCTGCAACCTTGGAGATTCTGAAAAATCTCTGGCCTCAAATACTCTTCCAAGGATTTTCAAAACTTTTTTAGTTCAGGTTCTGTATACAATCTGCCATCGATAAAATGTGTTTTCTTTTCATAATTGACAATTAAAACATACTTTTCTTGCCCTTCAGATAAAAATGATTTCACTGACAAACTCAACTATAAATGGCTCTTGGAGTAATTCCACCTCGTTTCATAGTGCGAACCTAACAGACCCTCATGCAGCTTGTATCAAGTGCCAGGGTTTCTATCATCAAGTACAGCAGGCATATAAGCGTGTAATTAATGATGGCAAGGACAATACTGTCAACAAAGAGGATGCAATCTGTGGTGATGTTGCAGCTGCTGTAAGTATTAAATAGATTATTCTTGTATCCCTATCCTAATGGAAAAAGATTAGAAATTTTGACTGGTTTTGTTTTTAGACGAATGAAGTGGTTATAATTAAGCCTGCCCAGCAAAGATAAATCCTTTCTCAAGTTGAAGTGGCTCATTGGGCCAGCACTCATCCATTGTT
The DNA here is from genome assembly GCA_027575215.2 of Hydrozoanthus sils. Classification (NCBI taxonomy): domain Eukaryota; kingdom Metazoa; phylum Cnidaria; class Anthozoa; order Zoantharia; family Hydrozoanthidae; genus Hydrozoanthus; species Hydrozoanthus sils. Next base: position 928 of record JAOBRD020753563.1, read on the forward strand.
TTCTGTAGTGCTAGCAGAGAGTCTTTGACTCCCCCTGGACAGGACACTAATCTATAACTATGGCAGATTAGCTCCCAGCTGAGTATACAGCTGAGTTGACATGAACAAGTCAGGTAAAGTGCCTTGCTCAAGGACACAACTCAGTGGTCTGACTGGGGCTCAAACTCATAACCTTAGGTTATGAGTCAAACAAGCTAACGGCTTGTCCATTGTGCTGTCAATTATAAAAACCAGTAATTTGTTTATTATTCTTGCAGATGAACTACACTCGCCATACCTGGAGTAGAGTGTACAATTGTACCCATCCACAAATGGACTTCATGTCTGTGGTGGCTCTCACTTGCTTCTTTGCATTTTTACCTTTTGTTTTTTATGTTGCTGTCAAGTTGAATGGAGAAGAGAAGAAAAAAATACTAGAAGTTTCAGGTGAGGACCACAGGAGAAAGTTTTTAAATCCTAGAAAGTGATGAAAAAAATACTGAAGGTTCATCAAACTTTAAACCTAGTAAATAATTGTTTAGCATACCTACATGAGGCATTGTGGCTCAGTGTTTATGGTGCCATATTTGCATAAGCGAAAATAATAGAGCAGTAAAAAGGTAAGAAAAATTGTAATACTCGAGATTGTTACAGCTGATGATAATCCTGGTCTCTCTGCAGCCAATTAGATTGCAGGATTCTATCTGGCCATATTCTCACAGGTGCCAAACAAGGATGATGATGGGGGTTGGTTTGAGAAATTTCTTAAATATTTAGTGAAGGGGGGGATCCAAATAAACACAAGACAACCAGAAAAGAAATGGATATATTTATTTTAAATGAACTTGAAAAACAACTAAATAAATAGGGGGTCCTAATAAACCCGTTTGGAAGGGAGGGGGGGGGGAGTCAAGAAAAAAACCAAAAATTAATTAGTCCAGGTTTATTTATTTGGCACCTGAGAGTAATAATACAACTTTAATAAACACTCCCATGAACTTTTCAGTTTTGTAAATAAATGATAAATAATTACAACTTGATTGAACCCTTGGATGTTATTACATGTATAATTTCTATAGTAAAACACTATAGTACAATGTAAGATTGATCTATTGAAAGTCGAATTAAAAATTTTTGTCAAGAGCCAATTCCTTAATTTCTTTTTGAAACAAAGGTTATATTGTCTTTCACAATAACATATGTAAAGAAATATGAATGTGAGCTTGCAGTGGACAGTTCATATAACTTCATAGTGTATTATTTATTATGTACCAACATGCTATAATGTATTCCAGTAGTTAAGGGAATTCTTGTCTTTTTTATCTTCTTTCTAGGTATTCCAAAAATAAATTATGATACAGACTGAAATCACTCAAAGACCAAGACAAATTATAGATTTTCCAAGATGTACTGCCCTACAATTTCTAAGTAATTCCCATTTGCAAATTACATCCCAATCCATCAAGTCAAGGCTAAGTTCTTAAGAACACAGTTAGTTTATCAAAAGCTAAAACCTGGCCTTGACTTGAAGGCTTTGTTTGTGAGCAAAGAAGGGTTGTAATTCACAAATTAATTGCTTTTCAGTAGTTTTTCTAACACTTGAAATAATGGCATATTTTAGATATTTATAAGAACATGTTGTTGTATAATAGAATTTGCAATTAAAACATGAGAAACTAAATGGCATTAACAGTCTTTTTGATAACTTAAATGCTGTCACAAGTGACACTGAATGGTATTTCATGTAAAAGTTGTCATTTAACAATGTGTCTGGGATGCATATGGTCAAACAAAAGAATATCTGTGGGCACATACCCTCACAAAAATAGGATCAGCCAGTGGGATGTAATAATTTATTATATTTAATTTTTATTTTTTATGTAACTACTGCATTTATTTTTTTTATTTTTTATACAAATGTTTCTATAGAAGTAAGTAGATATCACTGGCATTTTGCTCATTTATCATTGGGTTTTCTAACAACCACAACAACAGGAAATATATAATTAGTAAATACAATAAAAAAACAATATACATAGTCAATGTCTCAGCTTTTAAATAGTGGATGAGACTGTTCTTTTTCCATTACAGACAGTACTAAAATAATTGCCAAGAAAAACAAAAATTGTTTTCAAATATATTGCAAAAAAAAAAAAAAATGTTTAAGGATCAGTTAAATTCACTAAAGAAAAGTAGGGTTCTACCACATGACTGGAATGACAGATGTTGTTTTGTTTGGCTTTAACAAGACTCTCTGTAACTGTTTCTTCTAATTCAAATTGGTTATAAAAGGAAAATTCCAAACTACCTCTCCTGAATCTTCAAAAACTCTTTAATAGAATATATGAAGTATCTGCTTCTGCAAGGCTGAGAAAATTCTCTGCAGTTATCATAATCCTTAATAGTTAATTACTATTAGTATTTGACACTAAAATAAAAAAGATACACTATGCTTCAAGAAAAGGGAAAACTGTTTTCAAAATACAATCCAATATATCAAAATAATCTGTAAAGGAATGCTTGTAGAAAATTCTAGACCTGGGTTCATCTTCTTTTGGCTTTCAGTTTCTGAAATTCAATGACTTTTCTCGATTTTCCATGACCTAGCATTGTTTTTTTTTTTCTAAAAGTAATTTCATTTTCCCTTTTCACAAAGATGGACCTCATTGTACTTGGTTGCAGCCACACAAGATGGTCTGATTTAACTCTTGCACTTTTTTGCTTCACTGTGTCTCCGTGATATCTTCATGGTAAAATCATTGGTTATTCAGCAAAAAGGCATGTAATTTTTTGCAAATATATGGATTGATTTTATTTTTTCTACACATTGTTACCAATCTAAATTCTAGTTAAAAATTTGAAAACGATCTCTGGCTAAAATGATTAAAAATATACGAACTTTCAACTGTCCGAACTGCAGTCTTCAACGGGTAAAAGAATGATAAGAAAGCGATGAAAAAAAATTTTGAATAAAAAACCGTGAAGTTGCAGATGAACAAAAGTGTAAATAATAATGAATATTTGTTAAAAAGAATGTTTTATTGCCCAGGTAACAGGCAAGAATTGTTATCTGAGTTAGGTGTCACTCTGGTATGCCACGCTTCAAATGTTTTTTCTGGTTCTAAAAGAGCCTTTGTCAATAATTGACGCGTTTTCAAAGTCAATAGTGTGGTTGTAAGACCAGATGTGATTAACAATTCTAGAGCCCTTGGCTGCAGTTTTGATGACAGTTTCTCAAATTTCCTTTTTTTTGAGTATTAAAAGCTCTGCAAGTTTCTCCAATATAACACCTTGAACAAAAATCTAAATTCTGCCAACTTTTCAGGCCTGGAAGTCTAAATTTCCATTAACCCTGTAGAAGAACTGTTTCTGCAACAAATCAACTAGTCCAGTTGTAAAAATAAGTCTTCTGCCAAACTGGTAGGTAATCCAACAAGGGATTAATAATCAGAGAAAGACCAGGCACTGTTTCATTAAGGTACTTTAAGAAGGTGATGATTCTCAACTTTGAGTATGTGTCATAAAAGGGAGACCTCAGAAGATAAAATATGAGTAGAACTGTTCGTCTAGATAACTCAGCCTTTTCACTGCTATTCAAATCTGAGGGATCACCCATTAAACACAGCGAGGATAGCTCAGTACCACATGACAGTAACCATGGTTTCCACGATTTTTGTCCAAATAAAAACATGCTGATAACATGAACAAGGGGTCTGGAGACAAATAGTGATTCGCCAAGGAGTCTCCTAGGCGACAGTTCTGATGATACTTTAGATCTTGCTGTTTCTTTGGACGATTCTTCATCTGCTGGTAACTTCCATGTTCTTACCCCATCCGAGGAGACTGCAGAAAGTGACCTTACTGATCTGCTAGTTCTCTTCCCACGCCACAAAACTTTCTTTTCAATTTCATTTTCTTTTAATGACGCTGCTTTGTGTCCTTCAGCACTGACCTCTTGTCCTTCTGCAAGAACTTTTCCTCTATCCAAAGTAGGAATAAGTGGCGTTAACTGGATTACTGACTTGTACTTAAAAAGTAATAGGTATCGCATGGTCACCTTTGCGATTTGCACTATAACAACCAGAACCCATTTACCGATTTCTCCCCACATCCGTTCTGCGCCTACTTCCAAGAATACTTCCACATTTTCGAGCACAGTAAGCCATAAAATAACACGACTTTGTTCTTCAGAACTTGAGGGCAGGTAGTCTTCTATTCCGTTTTCTTTGCGATAAATCCAGTCATGCAAAAGCGTGAGTAACTGGGAAGCTGAGAAGAATAATTCAGCCAATGCTTCCGAAGCCCCGATGCGGCCTGGCAAGATATAAGAGATAAACCTCAAAACTGACTCAATTTTTGAAGCAATTTCGATGTTATTAGCTACAAACTCTCTATAGCTTTCTTGAAGAATATTCAATTTGTTAGACATGATTTTCAATGCCTTGATCCAGATATCTGAGTTGGCACTTTCACTTTCGTGTCCTTCCACATATGACGCCATGTTGGTAAACGCACGCAAGGTCTCTCGGGAAACAAGCCTTATTTCGATGCGCAAGGAATGCTGGGGTTTGTAAACATGGAGAGGCGGTAATTTTTGAGGAAAAGGCGTAGGCATAAAACTTGTCAAAGTTAACTGATCATACTGTCCTTGGTAGCTATATTTAAATATGAGTTCCCCAAGTTCCAGGTGGTTGAACCCAGCTCAGGTATTTGCGCAGTTTTCTGCTGGAAATGAAAATATTCAAGGACATGCAAACACTACAAATGAACGAACTTCTGTAGATCAAGCCCGAGCGGAGCATTGCTCAACTAGAAGGGAAATCCAAGTAACTGAGACAGGCGACGTCTCCTTATCACCAGACAAAGCCAGAGTTTCTGTATTTTGTACGATGATGAAGGTAAAGTATGACTATAGTTTTATTGTTTCAAGATTATGATGAGTGTACTAAAAAGTTGTTTCAGTAATGGATAACATCTGATCATAACTGGAAATTTTTAGAAAAGGAACAACCCGATTTCTTGTACACTAAAATTATTCATTTAACAACACATAACTAGAAATTTTTAGAAAAGGATTTTTAAAAGTACTTCCTGGAACAACCCACCTTCTGTTACGACTCACTTTTACTTTTAGCCATCACGTGAACACCCTCGCCTTGCTGATATAAAAATCCGCATTTGTGTTGGTACTTTGCATTTCAAGGTTGACAGATGGAATCGGGGTCGGGGGGACTATAGTCCCCCTCCCCTCCACTTTTTGCCACATTTATTTCTCTGTGGGCTTAATATAATCGCAAATGGATTCAGATTCAGTTTTTTTAAAGACTTAAGAGATGTTAAATAAACTATTTGAACAAATTTTTCCACACCTTAGAACTTGCTATATCTTCACTGTGCGTGACGAAGATAAATTTTTTAGTAAAAGGAAAAGTCCTGGTATTTCATCAGTATATACTGATGAAATACCAGGGTCCTTCCTACTAAAAAATTCCATCTTCATCACACACAGTCAAGATAATATTTTTATCTTTTATGCCAGTCAGGATATTGGTGTTGCCATGGTTACTAACATGTTAAGCCAATTACAAGAGAGCTTCCAGCTCAGGTGCTTAGTCAACTCTTTTAAAAAGAATTTGTGTTTTAAATAATAATTTCATCAGTATCTATAAAATAAATATTAAAGAATATGACATGGCCTTTTGGTGATGTGAATTTTATCTTCTCTATATCTGAGAGATATTTTCAGATATAATTTGTATCCCTGTGCAGCCATGTAATATCCTCTATTTATTTATTTTTTTGGCATGAGAGTGGGCAAGATGAAACAAATCCTGCAATCTGATTGGTTCCCTGAGCGGGCAGAATTTTACAATCTTGCCCATGGTCTAATACCAACAGCAACTTTGTGACAAGCAAAGACAACTAAACTCAAAAGGTTCAGATTTTTTTTAGTTTTGCAAGTCTTAGCTTTTAAAGCGTTAACATTTGGAAACAGTTTTTGAATTTTTCTTGACATAATATCCGACGAGTAAAGTTTTCATAGAGACAGTGAATTTTATTATCCTGCTGATTGTGCCCTCGGTCTAGGTACGGAACTCAGCCTTTGGCCTCGGTCCTTACGCAAGACCTCTGGCACAGTTTTTCTCAATACGGACCTCCTGGTCGGCAAATAACATATATTTCTTTCCCTCCCAACATGGAAACTGAGCTTGACTTCTATCCAGAGTTCATATCATGTTTAAATTTCAATACATTTTTTGTTAATCTACAAATGCTGGCAAAAACTTAGACTGATATCACATTTAAAGGGTTTAAGAAACCATGACTGCAATCTTGAAGCAAATTAATGGCACTTCAACATTGCGTAAGTGCAGAAATATTTTACGAAGAACTTACATTATTATGTTTCAAACATCTTTTAGGATACAGTTGACGAAGTGAAAGCTAGTGTAAGCAGAAGAACTGATTATATAGTACAAACACTGAGGGCACATCACATAAAAGAGAATGCCTATAAAACACACAAGACTCTGAGTAGGAGTGAAAAGGGTCTCTACAAACTTGATGTAGAAATAATGGTCGAGTTCACAGATTTCAAGAAATGTGAAAACCTGTGCAACATAATGGTAGAGAAACTTGATGAGACAGTTAAGGTTTCAACCCCAGAATTTTTTAGTACACCAGGAAAACTGGAGTCATTGAGGTAAGAAAATTTGTTTTACTTTTTTTTTTCTAATTTATAAATATAATATTTAACCACAGTAGCATTGTAAATGTTGTAATTATTTTTATTATAAATATGGTATCGATAATGTTATTGCTACTAATGTTAGATGTTTAACAATAAGAGTACAAATCAACAGTCAACAAGATGCAAAGCAATGAGTTTACTATTAGATTCATAGGAAACAATGATAAGTGACTGATTGTTTTAGTACTACTTTCAAATTCAAACTGATTAATCCATCACTGTTTTTTTTTTGGGTTAAAAACACAGACAGTTTTGATACTCGCTGTCTAATCACTCAATAGACAATGAGTAGGTTAGCTACTCAGATTGCAGCTTTTGTGATAGTATGTTAGTTGGTTTAGACTACTAATAGTGAGACAGCTAATAAAATGGCACTAAGGCCTAACAGGGCAGAAAGAACTGAAATCTGTTCTGAACCAAAAAAATAGTTTGAGCTAGAGTGTAAGAAGACATAGAGAGCTGTTTGGCCTTGTTGGGCCTTATCAGAATTGACAGATCAAACTATCCTACAAGTGCAGCACTTAACATTTTGTAGCTCAGTGCTTGCTTGTTGCTTAACAAAAAATATATAAACTATACCAAGAGTACAGTCTGTAGCTGTTAAGGCTAGATTTGAATTAAAATAAGATTTTTGTAAACAAGTAAAAGAACTTTATTGATTAGACAATAATTTGTTTACTTAATCTTAGGGTTATTGTTAGTAGTAGCAGTAGATTGAAATTAACTATAAAATTAATTTTATAATAAATTATAGCCTGTATGGAAGTTTGTAAATTAATATATTAAGCTACCAAAAAGGCAATTAAGTGAGTTGGAATATATTAATAGTTTAAAACCAGAGCTAAATTCTAAAGATGAATGGTCCAACAGCTAAATAATGAGATGCCGACAACAAATGCTATCTGCAATTATGTAAATACACAATCATTCGTGTTATTTTACATTTAAGCATTCTTATTCAGAAACAGGATTCAGTTTCATTAGACTTTTTATTATTGAGATACAGAATTCACAGTTTTATTATGCTCCTTTCGAAACCTTTTGTTTAGGTGTTTCGTTCTTATCCACGGTTTAATTAACATCTAATTCGCATAGTGTTATTCCTAGATGACCTTGTACCTTATTTATATATGCGTTATTCTTTTCATTTATTGCTTAACTGAGGAAGGAGAGTGTCTCTGAAAACTTTTTTTTTTAAACCAAGATTTTAGGCCTGAATAGCACAGACTAAAGTTTATTAAGTTACCAGAAGATTTGTGGTAGAACCTTGAAACTTATTTCTTGCTTGGTCCCTTTATTCTCACCTTTAGTTTGATCGAAATATTTTTAATAATTTCTAAGTCACTCCAATCTGTCATCATGGAATTATTTTAAATGTGTTTTTGACATAGAGCTGGTTTGATTGTTCAGGTTTTAAAATGTTTTAAATAAAAAAACACCTCTATTCAAACTTTTGCAAGACATATTTAGAAAAACTATAATTAAATGGACTTGATATTATCTTTTAAGTAGGCTTCAATGTTATAGTATTGCAATTATTAAAAACATAATTATATTTCTCTGTTTCTTAAATATCTTGAGTATTTTACATAGAATGATGTATAATGAAGTGAAATGAAGTAACTATATACGTTGTTCCCTATATTTATTAACTCAAACTGTTCAGTAACTGTATTATGTTGTTTCCTATGTTAATTTTATTTATAAGTAAATTTAGTAAAACATGTGCTCTGATTGGCTGAGGACCATTTTATAAATCTGGATAGAAATCACGAATGACATCATCAGTATTGCTTGTGTTTTATAAGAGCTTTGGAAGATATTTTCCATTTTTCCATACCCTGTTGGAAACACTTGAGCTCGTGATCCAAACATTTTCTCACCTACTCCCAACAATTCTGCATGCTTCCAACAGAGTATGGAAACAAGGAAAGTATCTTCTAAAGCTTAATCATACTATGACTATGTTTTTCAGATGTCAAGCGTGTGTCTGTGCTGTGAGAAATGCTAAAAAGAAAGCAACAGAAGTTGCTCACCTATTTAACCAAACTGTTGGGTTACCTCTTGTGATAAGAGAGGAATCTCATGAGGAATATTATGGGTTACCATCTCAGATGCCACATACTGCAAGCAGTCCTGAGCAGGAAACTTTTCAACAGAGGGTTGATGCAGCTTCTGTGACTGTATCTGTTAAAGCTTTTGTTATTTTTGAGATTAAGGAAAAGGTTCAGAGAAAAAAGAGGAAATAAATAGTGCTTTATATTAAAGCTATGGAATAATAACTTCAATGTTTATCATTTGATGATACTGGAGGAATGGTTCTATAATTTATTTATTAATAAGTTTATTTATTTATTTAGTATTTATTTACTCAAGCTTTGAATTCATTACATTAGTTTTGCAATAAAAATAGCAATGATGATGATAATAATAATAATAATAATAATAATAGTAATAATAATGGTTATCGTAATGATAAATCCAATGAATAAATCTAATGAATGTGAGGAGGGTCTAAAACAGAATTCAAGATTCCTTACTATAAGCCCCCTAACGGTAAAAAATACTATAGAAATATATTAGGCAAGAGTGATATATTCTCAAGATATGAGCTTTTAAAAGGATTGACAAATTTTGAAACATTCATTGCTGAGCATGTCAAGTTTTTGTTAAGTGTATGCAAGCTAAACGTCTTTTTAAGTCAGTAGGGCTTGAGGTCCCCTTCGAGGTCTGCCACCCAAGACTTACGCTTTTACATTCCTATCCGAGAAGGTGCGAAGGTCTGACCATTTACAAAGGTTAAAGCAAAGCAACACCACAATCATTTCAAGACTCAAAGTGAAGCTCTGGCCAGAAGCCGAACCCGGATCTCCCACACTATAAACTGGTACCTTGTATAAAACCAGTTTGGCTAACCTGGTTAGCCTAGTTGGTAAGGCGCAAGTCTGTCGTGCGGGAGGCCCAGGTTCGATTCCCGGTGCTGGACCTTCACTGAGGTTCTTAAAATAACTGAGGAGAAGGTGCTGCCTTTGCTCTAACATCTGCAAACGGTTAGACCTTCGCGTCTTCTCGGATAAGGGCGTTAAACTGTAGGTCCCGGGTGGCAGGCCTCGAATGGACCTTAAGTCCTATTGCCTGTTTTCCTGTGACTCCTTGAGTCAGAATTTTATAACCAAACCAAACCAAATCAATCTGCTTGTGGTTTAACTATGGGGGAAACTCAACTTAAATCGAAGATGGCCTCTGTTTTACACTAATGCATCGATCAAATCGAAGCTTAAACATCCCCCTGGGCATTTGACCAGCTTTTATGTCCATGGGGGGCGGGAATTTGACACCAGAATGTGTCCCGGGGGTCGGGCATTTTAACGTATGGGAGGGGGAGGGTTTGGCATTTGAACAAAAATGAGGAGGTACAAATTTGGTTAGATCATCTTCAAAAGAAAAAAATAAATCGCGCCAAAGCTGCCAAGAAAGCCGCAGAAACCCGAGCTAGAAAACAAGCACAGCTGGCTTCGCAAGACATTTAAGTTATGTTTTGTCATTAGAAGCCGTGATTGAAAGAAACTAGATAATACAAAGATTTATCTTGCTTTATACATATTTTGATAGTTGCATTTAAGAACGTTTTTAAAATAAAAAATAGCAATGAATCATCGCATGGCAGTTCGATTTTGTAAAGTACAAAGAAACGAGAAATCGATGCTTGTTTTTCAGTTTCAGTCCTTTGATCACAAATCCATCAAAAATGGTGGGGCATTTGATCAGCAATCTTGTTGCAGGGGTGGGGAATTTGACCATAAAAATTTTAAAAGTTCAAATGCCCGGGGGTTGCCCGGGGGGAGGGGATGTTTAAGCTTCGATTTGATCGATGCATAATCGATTAAGTTCTTAACAGCTCCTAAAGGTTAGACTACAAGTTAAGATCCACGTTTTTTGGTGTCTTTTCAAAACCAGTCAGTCTTGTTTTTTAAGCAACTTAGGGTTTCTTTCACCCTTCCTGACTTCGGGTTTTAGCCCTTAGTTAAAGCCGAAAACTTAAACTTGCCTTAATTCTTATAAAAAAATTTTTAAAAAAAACGAATTAAAAAGATAGTATCAGGATTCAAACTATAGTTGTTTTTCCTGCGTGTCTGGTCTTCGCGTTGGGTAAAACTACAAAAGGTAAAATATACCGAAATGAAAACGTGGGGGGAGGGGGGGGATTGGGGGAGATACTTGGAGTCAAAAGGGTAGGGATTACCGTTAGACTTTGGTAGATTGTGCTCGAAAAAAAAACGGCATATTATGCTTTTAGCAGTGCTTATATTTTTTAGAAGTTTATGCTTCTTTCTGAAAATCATGCTCTCTGTCACCGAAATTATGCTACTAGATTTTAAGGAAAATAAAGATCACCAGTACCTTAAACTCTATCAATTTTGGCTTTAAAGAACAATCATATACTGTCCATCTTCCAGTCTTTTAGCATCGCAAATGCGCATGTGCGCACCTCGAAGAGCCAAATGATTAACAAATGATTTCAAAATCAACCCTTTGTAGGTTCTGAATCCAGGTCAGAAAGTTATTGCCCCCATATAATACTTGTTTTAGACGGCCATTCGCTGATCCAGGCAAAGCACTCAGTTCAGTATAAAGATAATTATGCATGTTGTTAATCTCTGTATTATCGGTTATTGTAACGAAGCATTACACAATCCTATAAATAGTCCACGAGAGCATGCTCTTGTGAATCGCTGAACGTTGAGTTAAGAATGGAAAATATACTCGTTCAGCGGCTGGAGACGAGGACAGCACAAGTCAGAACCTTCCTAACTGCAGAAGACCAACGGGGTAGGTTGCTGAGAACTATGATGGTTTTTTTTTTAATTTCCAAAGCAGAAAATCTCGGATTGTACTAGCAGTGCTAAACTTGAATTAAAGCTTAAAATAACACTCGTTTTGCTAAATAATGCATAAAATTATACTAGCACAATCTACTAAAGCCTAATTACCGTCGGAAAAGTCACCAAGATACCCTAAAAAATACCAAGGCATAAAAACTTTCCACCCAATAAAAAATATATATACCAATTGAAAGCTTGCATTTTCCCCTGGATAGCTAGCGATTCGGTGCTAAGTTCGCCCATGTTGCGCGATTGCGATGAACGTGATACGCAGTAAATAAAGGCGCGCGCGGGTAATAGGACGTCCGCCGCGCCAAAGGACATTTGGCCTAACTTCTTGTTCACAGTTCAGTACGCATGTTTGTTAAAACATAGGACTGCCCCCCAAAAAATACCAAGCTCTTGGTTTAACAGAGTATTTCCTCAACCCTAAAAGATACTGCACTGACAATTTTTTAAAATCCCTTAAAAATACCACGTTCGTACCTACTTATAATCCCCAATCCCCCTCCCCCCCCCGAAGAGTATTCGTGTCGTGTCGGCCATTTTCACATGCGCCTAGCCTAGCGCCTTTTATAAAAGTAGCAATCACTGCCTCATTAGCAACGGATTCGGCAGATCTAAAGCCTGCCACTTACCAAGCTATCGAATACGTGAGACACAGATTATAGATGGCGCAGCGATTGAAGATAATTATTGCGAGTTATGTGGCCATTTGGTTTCGCACTTCATACTTCATTGACGTCAAGTTGACTTATCTCTGTCACCATTCAAACACATATCACTTTCCATTCTGAAGAGTTTTTAAGAACAAAAATACATATTAAATATAGTTTATTGAAGATTAAACACGCCAGGAATTCCATGCATATCCAAATCCGACTAAAAGACGGTAGAACAATAGTAATCTTACCCGATAACGTTTAAGCGGCGCCTGAATGAATACCAGCATAAATTATATTCACAAAAAGGATGTTTTGAGTGTGATTTCCAAGCGATATGGGGCAGACAGGCACTAAAAAAATAATCATTTTAGATTTTTAAGGAACTAAGGTACATCAGTTTAAGGCTCAGCTCCTAAAAGCTTGCTATATTTATTCAGTTCGAATACTGTGGTGTTTTCCTTTTTTCTAAATATTGCATTCTAAAGATCGTAATTAAGGTCAATATATGGGCAACATGGTATCTGTGTCTTGTTAAAACAAGGGCGTGCCGTATATCGATCGCTTTCCGCGCTGACAAACTAAAGACACTATAGACCACACGAAGATAATTTTTTCTAAGTTTTTGGGGAGGTCATCACGAATTTTAGTAAACGCTATAAAAATGGCCGTAATGAGCAGACTAACCAAACAAACCAACGCGGTGTCATAATTCAACGCGTGCATGCGCATTGCCATTCTGCCCTCTTAAGGAAAAAGAGCGAGACTGGAGGCCACCAACCTCGCTCCCAGGGTCTCTCTCTTGGGGATGGGGG
>JAOBRD020753670.1:0-14016 GCA_027575215.2 Hydrozoanthus sils
GGGCTAACGCTCGAAACGTCAGCTTTTCCCATCATCTCACGGCGACGATAACTCATTTATCATATATACTTCAAGTTCATATCTATCTGTCTGTCTATCTATCTATTTATTTACTTGACGTTTGCCATTACTGTATAATTACAATGCAATGAAATTACACTATTAGAGTGAACCACAAGAAACTAATAATGATTAATCTATAGAGTAACAGATATATTGTCACATTCTAATTCACTCGACCAATGATAATCTAATGAAGAGAAATTTTTTTTTGTAAACCTTGCAACCAATTTACAATTTTGTCCATTCATCATTAAAGCTTTTCAAAGCTCCTCTCCTTTGTGCTTCGTTTATTGAAATTTGACGCAAGCCTGTTTCCTTTGAACCATTTTATAAGGAGAAGATGGTTATTGATCAAACTATTGCAAGTTTGGATTGGATTTGATATCATGACATGGTTCGTAAACGTTGACTTTGCTTTATTGAAAGGAGTTGAACGATGCGGAATACATACCGTCTGATAGTAACACCAGAGGTAGTGCCCAGGAATCGGCCGGTGAATGCTCGGTCCCTATGTGGCTGAAAAACGTAAGTTGAAGCTCAAACTTAAAGATTATGATAGTGGTTTTAGTTTTGGGCTGTTTAAGTTTACGTAAAATTAAGTTATCAGCAGTCTTAGATTCTAGAAGAAACAAAAGAAAATCATGTGAGTTACGAAAGCATGTTTGTACAAAGCTCAACGGGGAAAGGGAATCAAGTTTTTTTTCCCAGCCTTTCTCAACGTGTATCAACTTTATCATCATCGTCGTCATTGTAATCATCGTCAACATCATCATCGTCACCATCATCCACGTCGACATCATCATCGTCGCCATTATCATCGTGGACACCGTCATCGTCGTTGTCGTCATTGTAATCATCATCATCATCATCGTCATTGTAATAATCATTGTCATCATCATCGTCGTCGTCATTGTAATGATCATCATCATCGTTGTCGTCATCGTCGACATCATCATAGACATCATCGTCGTCGTCTTCATCGTTGACATCATCGTCGTCATCGTCATTGTAATCATCATCATCATCGTCGTCGTCATTGTAATGATCTTCATCATTATCGACGTCATCATCGACGTCATCATCGTTGTCGTCATCGTCGTTGTCATCATTATCGTTGACATCATCGTCATTGTAATCATCATCACTATCATCGTCGACATCATCTTCGTTGACATCATCATCGTCATCATTGTAATCATCGTCAACATCATCATCGTCACCATCATCCACGTCGACATCATCATCGTCGCCATTACCATCGTGGACACCGTCATCGTCGTTGTCGTCATTGTAATCATCATCATCACCGTCGTCGTCATCATTATCGTCATTGTAAAAATCATCGTCATCATCACCGTCGTCATCATCATCGTTGACATCATCGTCGTCATCGTCATTGTAATCATTATCGTCATCGTCGTCGTCTTCGACGCCATTATCATCGTCGTCGTCGTCGTCATCTTCGCTGACATCATCGTCGTCGTCATCATCATTGTAATCATCATCGTCATCATCATCGCCGTCTTCATTGTCTTCTTAGATGATTATTTTGTTTTGCTATTATTTCGATTTGTTTTTAGTATCAACCTATACAATCATCATTTTCGTCGTCGATCGTCGTTATCAAGATTTCAGTAGAGAGCTTCAGATTCGATAACGAATACGGGTACAAGTACGAGTTTTTTCCCATTCGTCATACTGCACGTGCCGGAACTGCGAAGAAATCACGCCATCTCGTTGTGTTGATAAAATCTCGTAGTCCACGCGCCAAGTATTTTTACAAAACTCGTTGTAAAGAAGAGGACTAGTTTTGGCAACACAACGAGATGGCTTGATTACTTTGCAACTTCTGTTACGCGCAGTATGACAAATGGGAAATAACTCGTACTCGTACTCGTTGTCGAACCTGAAGCTCTCTGTTACCTGTTTCAATGGCACGCACAGCTCAAAACTTTATGCCAGCCACTACAAATGAGAATAAACCTAATAAATATAGAAATGGTTCAAAAACATCACACCAATTTAGATTGTTCTACCCTGGAATTTCGAAACCGGACAAGCATTAAAGAGTTCGAATTTCCATTTTGTAAATCAATTTATGAAATAAATTCAGTAAAGTGCGCGCTCTGATTGGCCGAGGACAATTTTCTAAATCTGGATAGAAATCATGAACGACGTCATCAATTATTATTTTATAAAAGCTTCAGATTAATTTTTCACGTGGGATTGTTGGGAGAACACTCGAAAAGATTTTGAATCACTTGCTTTCAGCTCGTGACTTAAACCTTTCCTTGTGTTCTCCAAACAATCCTGCGTGTTTCCAACAGAGTATCTTCTAAAGCTTATTAGAACAACGCTTTTTGCACTACTTTCTAGATTTAAGTGCATGAAAAGGAGCTGTATCGGTCTATAAATAGGAAAATTTAGTGAAGTCGGTAAAATCTCGGGTTTCACGTAGAGTAGCGATTGAGTATGCGATTATATACAGTTAAAAGTAGCAACGACATTACAACTTGAGTTGCAGGATCACTTAGTAAGCCTTACTTTTAATGGTAAGCAAATATGTACCAATATTGCGTTATCGGCACCAAAAACAAAGTTTAATCGGTAAAAATAAACAACTGAAGACAAGTTTGAGAGTCGTGGTGCATACTGAAGAAAAAGAAGCAGATTTGTTCAGCGTTCCAAGGGGATCAGATGTATAATTGGGCCGGCGTAACTTCTCTTTTGTCGATGAAACCACAACGAGGCTAACTAATGCATGGCTACGCTCCACAGGAACTCAAGGACGCTGAGTACATTCCCTTGGAGCATGATGGGAAACCTTCTGGTCTGTCGATGAACAGGTGAAAAGGAAAAGGCGTAGGGAAATGGCTTCGTTTTGGCGAAGGAAATATAAAGAGCAGGGTGGAGAGAAAAACTCTTTATAGGGGAAGGGAAGATAATGTACAGGGGGAGGGAAAAGGGTTCTGAAGAGGGGAGGGGAAGGTGGTTTAGGAGGGAATTGAGAAAGGCTGTGTTTATAGGAGGGAAGCTGGCAAGCGGATTGGAGAAAGGGCTCTGTATAGGGAAGGGGAAGGCGACATAAGGGGGTGGAAAGAGGGTTTCCATAGGGCAGGAAAAAGTGATATAAAGGAGGGTAGAAAGAAAGAGGGCTCTGGCTCTGTTTAGGGGAGGGAAAGGTGATATAAGGGAGTAGAGAAAAGGCTGTGTAAAGGGCAGAGGAAGGCGACATAAGGGGGGTTGGAAAAAGGGGTCTATAGGGTAGGGGAAGGTGGAGTAAGGGGGTGGAGAGAGGGATCTGTATTGGAGAAGGCAAGGTGAAATAAGAAGGATGAAGAGAGGGTTCTCTCTAGATGAGGGAAAGGTTATATAAAGGAAGGGTAGAGAGAGGAATTTTATAGGGGAGGGGAAGGCGACATAAAAGGATGGAGAGAAGGCTCTCTGTAGGGGAGGGAAAGGTGATAAGATGAGGAGCAAAGCAATGTGTAGAGCAAGGGGAGGGGGTATGTGAGGAGTGGCGTTGAAGGCCAAGGAAACAGGAGAAGGAAAGATGAGGACCAAGGGAAAGAGAAAAAGTCTATATAGGGGCTGTGAGGAGCAAAGGATAGGTATCCAAATTGGAGAAGGGTCGATAAAGACCAGCTGGGAACAGGAAGGACTTGTGCGTTATAAATACTGTTTCGTTATCATGGTGGAAATTAGGAGTTTTTTTGTGTTTTGCTAGGTCGGCAAGATTTGATGTGAAGTCAGTTGGAGTGCAGTGTGACTTGCTTAATGGCGTCAAAGACGGTGAGTACAAACCCAGTGTTGCTGTCAAGAAAAACAACAATGTTTTCGCTAGAGCCTTGTTGCAGAATAACAACCAGTTTGACAGTTATATTCATGTTCAAATGTCACGAGTGCACAAATATCTGCAGCGCTGTTAAACATTACCAATTATTTTTATCGCCGCTGAGTCGAAATTTGCTCTGTCTGAACAGGTTCGAACCAAGCGGAGATTGTGGAAAATTTGAAATCAAAACTGAGGCAGTTACAGGAAGAAAACGACAAGGTAACGTGTCAGATGAAGGCATAATTTGAGACAGTTCTACATATACTTTTACTGTAACTTTAACCAGTACTCACTGATATCATTCCAGTAAGAATCTCGACTTTTTTGTGGCTGTGTTCGACAGTCTCACTCTCGTGCTAACGCAAAGGACCCGGATGTGCGCGCCTAAATCTTAAGTTCGAACGCACTAACATAATCACTAGTTACTTCTAGTTATAGCTTTTAACTGGACTCGTGGACATAAACCCTTTTGTCTGAATGGTTGGTTTTACATATTAGTCACTCCTTTATGGAATAAGTTGCATGTATTGCCCACCTCTTGATGCGCTAAGTCGTGCGTATTACCTGTTCCTTGATGGAATTAGTTGCACGTATTACCTGTTCCTTGATGGAATAAGTTGCACGTATTACTCACTCCTTAATGGGTTAATTGTACATACTAACCGCTCCTTGATTAGTTAGTTGAACGAAACTAAATCTAACCTTAACCTTGGCTCTTACTCCCTAAACCCCATGGAGAGGTGGGTGAGTAGTTTCCTAATAGAATTAACCAGTTAGTGTTATTTTCTGTACCGTGGATAATTATAATGTATAGTCAGCTTTTAAATGACCAACACACACACAGACAAGTGCTCTTGCTTGTACTAAATATCAATTTTGGATTATTTTTTTTTATAGCTCAGACAGGCTGTGAAAGACAAAGAAGGACTTTTAAGGGCTTTGAAAAATGAAGTGAGTACCTTTGTTCTGTAAACCTTCTCCCTGCACCAATCATTTATCACTACATTGCATTAAATGTTTATCATGTGTGTACTGACTTTGAAAAAGCTAAATGAATAAATGAAGACACCAAAGAAAGTTTTTACTTTCCATTTTATAGAACATTGCTTTTATCAATAATCAGCAAAAGTTTTGGGATCTTATTGACACGTGGCACGTTGAGTGCCAAAAAGCCTCAACAGATGATGTAACTGACGGCCAGAGCTCCGTCCCTAAACAAGCCGGTGCAACCCAAAAGGATGTTACTGATATAAAGGTGAATTTTTACATACCTACTAGACATTGGTAAAACAAGAAAGCAAGCAAGTCCTACATCTTACAAACTAGCTAGAACACTAGTAAAATAAGATAGCAAGGACTAAAGAAAGTCCTATATCTGATAGAATGCGCAGTACATGCGCCAGGCATGTCGGAAAATGATGCCCTCCATAAATTTTGGATCAAAGGTATTTTTTCATTCTTTTCGTTTATATTTTTCCCCTATAATCATAATGAAAGGGGAAAAAAGCTCTTTGCTAGTACAACTATTTTTAAGTTTGTCGTCAAGGACAATGTTTTTACTCAAAATAGCAAGCCTACTTCTACGTACGCCCCTGCAGTACCGTTAGACCCCGCAAATCCAAAGACTTCAAAATGGTGGGCTTTCGTTTTCGTCCAGAGACCAGAAGACGTTATAATCAGCTATTCCAAACGTCTAGAATGTTCTTTTTCGATCATTACAAATGTTCAGTAGAACTTTAATGATGTTGTTTTTTTCCTAATCGTGGGTTGTGACTGCGCCTCAACAGAAAAGTGACGAAAGCGTGAAGCAATCTACCCGAGAGGTGGAGGACACGTGGCACGTGTAGGCCAGGTTGCTTAGTAGAACGGAGCCAGGCGACACCCTCCCGAAAAGGCACATTTTTATGTCACTGCGAAAGAAAAAAGGACTCTCTTCACAAATTATCAATCTTAAGTTTTTAATTCTAAAATTAGCGTAATATTTCTTGTGCTCTCGTTACACGTTAGAAGGTAAAGAGAGGGCCTTGAACAATTATTTGTTCTGTAAAACGTGTTGGGGTAGTAAATGGTAACTGATCCGAAACTGTTCGAGATTCTGAGACGGCCTTTTTTCAAATCCACAGGCGGAGACTTTGCAAAGCAATGAATAATCTGAGACCAAAACGTTACGATACGAAAAATCCGTGACCGAAACTCTAAATACAGAAAAATCATATAAGTTTCAAGCAATATTTTCGAGCCCTGCCGATATGCTTAGAATGCGAGCCATTCGTGAAAAAATTCGAGACTCCTAGCCTCGAAAACTCGAGACCGCAAAAAACAATAACAAGATTTCCCGACAACTAGCCGTAATTTGCCGAGACTTTCGTGTTTTGAGGAACGATTCGCTACCCCAACGTATCTATATGTTGTAGTTTAATTTTTAACTCGGATTGAAGTTGTTTAGAACCAGTTTGAAAGCTTTAGACTGGTTTCATTTTTTGTACTGGTTTGAATTTCAATACAAAATCAGCTACGCATTAGGGAGTCTGGGACCAAATAAGTTGTAATAATAACAAAATACGGGTGAAGTTTGCATTAAAATCTATGTGGTCAAGTGGATAGAGTGCAGGAGTTACAGAGCGGGAGATCAGAAGTCCAAATCCTGGTAAGGACTGAGAAAAGAATTAAACGATTATCTGTGTGTTTGGGGGGTAGTTGGGAGGGCCTTGTAAGGGGAAGAGTATATCAGGGGAGGATGATGTAGGACAGAAGGAAAGTTGAGACGAAAAGTGTTTCATAGTTTTTCCAATTTATTATTTTACCCCCCCCCCCCCCAAAAACTACCATGAATAACCTGGTTTAAAAAACAAACTTTCTCAAAAAAGTTGAACTGGTTTGAATAAAACAAACAGAGGTGATAATTGATCTACAACATATACATATATATACTATGGCATTCGCAGTAAGCAAAACACACGTATGTGTTTCCAGATTGGAAATAAGTTAAATGTTTAAACAGTAACCAAATTTCTTGTATTTATTTTTATTTTTTTGCTTTTTTCACTAGAATCTCCTCTCACATGACAAGCAAAGAAAAAATTGCTCTAAAACAAGACTAGAATACAAACATATACAGTTATTATTATCATTAATATTATTATTATTATTATTATCAATAATGTTTCAGATCCTTCTGTGCTTGCATAGTTGCTTTGAGCTTTACAAATTTGAGAACTAACTAGATAATTTCTCTTTTATTATGGTCACCTGGGTTCCACATCAGTGTGCAATTGATGTTTGTCGTTGTAAAATGAATGATTTTTTAGTGACAACAAGCCAAACATGGAGTAAAATTGGTTCGCATGTCCTTTTAAACTCAACCATTACTATCGCTTAAAGCGAAGAATTCAAGTTTTATTTTTGTGTGCAAAGAGCTTCTTCGTGTAACGAAAAAGCATCAAAATTGTGTATCATAAACGTAAATGTGTTTATTTAATATTTGCCCTGCCAACAGGGACACAAATACAACTCAAGAATTTAACGCACTGTTAAAGCTGTTAAAGTTAATCCAAATATTCCGGATTGGTTGTGAAAAAAGTGTTTCCTTTTCAAAAAATAAAAAAAGGCTTAGTTTCCCTGAATGGACGGATACGACCAAAGCTTGTTAAGCAATATATAAAATTTTATTCTCTAAAAAGTTGTTTTTGGAGTTCTTTGAGTTATTTTGAAGGGCATGTATGCTCTACCAATATTATAGGCAGTTTAATAATCATTTCGAAATAAAACCTGTCGAAGGAAAGAAGAGAAAGAAAGAAAGCAAGCATGTCGACAGAAGTGTTATATCTTTCAAACTTAAGAGATTTGGAAGCATTCAAACATTTTCGAGTTTTGAAATACCTTGTTTAATTGCTTTATGTGATTTGTTTGCACAAATCAGAACCGTCTGAAATGGGAATTTTGTTGAATTGATGAATGTATATCCATTTGTGACAATTTATGCTGTTTCATCTTCGAAAGCTTATTGCTATTCAAAGCAGGTGCAATTACTAATACTAATCATTTGTATACTTTCATGAACAAAGCCAATGGCGTCAGCATGAAGCGAAAATTTTTAGCAAACGCGACGAGACTCCATTTCAGTATTTTATTTTCCGTGTTTGTGTCTCAACATAATTATTTAAAACGCACCTTATTTATTATATATCGAACAAGTGGAATAACCTTTCTCTCAACTGTTACAAATTTTCCGACGTATTAGAATTAAATTATACGTTTTTCTTTCAACAGCAGTGAATTTTCTATTACTATACCTCCCGTCCTTTCAGGTAGAATTAAGTGCTTTTTTAGTGTGTAACTGGAATTAGAAATTTATAGATTTAAGAAAAAAAGAGATTGTATTCCTTTGGTTTTGTATCTTGTTATGTTTTGTCGAAAATAATGTTACTTCTATACTAAAAGAGAGCTTATTTTTATTTTTAAGTTAAGATTGAATCAGCAATGTTCGCGGGTGTTTTCGCGCCCTTTATCAAGACATTTATGTGGTTGATAATTTCGTCCAATAAAAAGCAAGTTTAGTAACGTGTCAAGTTTTCCATTCATGTTTTACGGAGGCAAAGCCCTTGATCTGTATTGTATTGTTTGTGGCTGAACATGAATACTGAATAGTGGACAATTTGAAATGTCAAAAAGTGTGTGCGAAATGCATAATTTAACTCTGTAATGTGTTTCTGTATTGGTGCTGCTTAAGAACAAACGAATAAAGGAATAAAATTGATTTTGTTGATTGTTTTCTTTTGATCTTTTTTGCTCTTCTCGTTAAGACATTGGTTAATTCTAGTTTTCAGTATTTTGGTGAAGAAGTACAAGTCTGTGTCTTTGATTAACAAGAAATATTTCGCCACGAGCCTGTGTTGCCACAAGAAAACTTGTGCTTTTGAGTCAGAATTTTAAGCACCGATTTACGAGCCAACCACGACCATTTCTGTAAAACCGAAATTATGTTATGCATCTTGCTATAAAAGAATTGAAAATCGTCATATTGCCATTGTGGCATTCATTGAAAACACAAAACAATTGTTTCAAACATTTTGCTATATTCTCGCAGGATATATGTCGGATAGAATGAGATGTTTTGCAAGATGTTTTTTTGGAGACACTGGGCGCTCAAGAAAACATTTCCTCAACTCAGACCTGAATTTTAAGTGTATGTTCATAAAATTTGAATAAAGGATTCTGTTTATTTATTCATCGCGATATCTTCCAGTGTGTGCGTATTTTCTCCTACGTTAAAGCGGCGGCAATTGATTTCCGTAGGGGCCATTTTAACTCGAGGCTCTTTAGAGATCTCGGTTTTTCTTAGCGGTGCAGTTTGGCAGTGCTCGCTGTGTGAGAGCGGTTGAACAGCCGAATAAAATCCAACGACTGTGTTCCTCCTTGCATGAATAGGACATCTTGTCGTCTTGATTAAACTTAATAGATGCAATTTTGTGTTTGACACATTTCAATATTTCTAATTTTATAATATTCCCAAAATGAGCTCAATAATGAATTGGTTTCTGCTGGGCATATCTTCCAAAAGATATCTGTTGCACGAACTTCGATTAAGGCCCTGTAAGTGATCCCTTCCGCTCTGCTTTACCAAGATCAAGGTCTGCTAAAAATGCGAATAAACTGTTGGCTTTCTGTAAAAACATATCCTCGATTCTGAAAAACAAGGTATTTCTATTTTAAGTCGACGAATGGAGGTACTTATTCGGATCAAAAGAAATCCTATTAATTATTTCTGCTATTTACACACGAAATTGAGTGAGCCATTACGGTATCGATATGCGGTTAATGGAAATTCGTAAAAGGCCTAATATTTTGAATTGCTAAAGAAGTCTTAGATAATAGCTTGAAACTCTGTAAATTTAAGACGATTTTTTTTAACCCTTGGACTTGAAGAATTATTTAAAAAAAAAAACTTGAAGTCTAATTTTAAAGTAACTGCAGCTACGTGTGACCTGCTGAGGGAATCAATAATTTTCAGTTTTTAGCTAAATTCAATTGGTTAGTTTTGATAAAAATAATCAACTGCTGACGCCCTTTGGAACACACAGTTGGTTGATCTTGATTAAAACATTTCCGAAATATTTACCTTTCTTTGTAACACGCCGCTATATTTACATTTAACACAATCACTATATCCGAGTTGCGAATTAGTATGCGATTGTAGAACTTCATTCGCAAGTTCTCCGACCGAAGCGTATTGCGGCCCATTGCAGAACTCCTATCATTCTCAACGAGGGGTTAAAGCTCAAGGCTTCGGTCAATTTAACTTTAAAGGTGAGTAATATAATAAAATTTGTAGTATTTGCAGTGTGTGTATCTTGAAAACCAGTTCGCGTTCTGTCATTCACTGTCAGCCCGTATAAACGCGTGATTTCGTTGGTACTGAGTTCAGTCAAACCAAATATAATTTACTGTTAGTTTTCTTCCTGTTTTTGTAATTTCCACAAGAGTAAATTCAGTTATCTTAGTTTGTTCGTATTTGCATTGCCTAATTTTCCAGGAATATTATGTGACTGAAAGCCGATGGCCTCTGTTTGTTGCAGCTTCCTTTTGGTATAAAAAGAAAAGAGTTTTTCGTTTCCAACTACAGCTACTTGGACCGAACACGAATATAATTTTTGGAAACTTTGGTCAAGGTACATGACTGACACGATATAGACCAAATAACATTTCCTCTTCGAGTGCAATACTATAAAATGCTGATTGCAAAATTCAGTCATTCAGTTGCTAAAATGTTTGTCACATTTGCGAAAATTTACTAAGGCAACATTTCAAGTATATCATAGAGTTTTTCTTTTCAGAATAATTATATTCATTTATTTGAGAGGAGTCGATGTGTTTTTAAGCACTAGAAAGGAGTATGTAATAGACTTTCAAGCAAATTTTCTTTGCATTGACAGACGTACATTGGTGTAATTTGGATATATTTAGTGTTCTTGGGGACTGCTAACTTGTTTGCTGGTGGTATGTTTTAAAACAGCTCGAGTCGAGGTCTTTGCATATTTTAAACACATACATATAATAAATTTCGCACAGTAGAATCCAGTCAAAAAAAGAAAGTTCTGAGCTTTTTTTATATAAGCAAGAATTTTGATTTTGTGTATCTATTTTTTTCTTATCATTTTTAGAAATTCAGTGTTACAGTTCGCATCATGTCGGATAAAAACTATGATAAATTCGATATACCTCTCTACGCCCTTTCCTTTTCACAACTATGCAAAATTCTGTACCAAATAATACATCTAAATTAGCTTCCTTAACTGCAGGGATAAATAATTGCTACAAAGTGATTTTTCCGAAAAAAAATTGTTCCGCTTTGAATCCGTGCATTACTTTTGTATGGCTCCGGGGCTGGTATTAAAAGCTGTTTTGATGACACGTTCAGTTTAAGTAAAACCTGCCTTAACTACCTTGTTTGTTTGTAATTTAGGGAAGAAGTCAAAACAATGGTATTTTTAAGGAACCCAATTTTGTCAAGGGTGGTGGTGGGTGGCGACACAGACCCAGGGCTGTGAGCATAGCGTACAAGCGCAATCACCGATAAATTAAAAATTATTCTGACATGGAAACTGTGAAAGGCAAGAAATTATTGGCGGGAGCCTCCGGCGTAATTTGATGATTCCAGAGCTGCAAATACAGAAGCACTTTCCTAAGTGCGCATTTTCGATGAAGCAAAAAATAAAATTTTCTAGATCTGCTTTCGTTAATTTGTTAGAAAATTATACATCTTTAGCCATAGTATAAAGCCAATTTCACCCTCGTCCACAGTCCACCGGATATTGCAACGCGCAGTCCAGGCTTTGTTGGGATGGCGTGGTCAGTTACTGGGGACGAGAATAATCCAACCAATGAAGATATGGTGCTAACCAGCTGCACTCAACTATCCGGGAAGGGCGGGAAATATTGGCGCCAAAACTCACCAACAATGCGCGCGCGGATTTTGTCTTATCTTTTAATTAACTGGCTAAAAGACAATGACCTCGTTACTGCATATTGCAACTGTGATTATAGAAATACACTTTTTAATTGGAGTAAATATTAATCTAATTGACTATAAAGTAGCAACGCAATATATTAAGGTGAGCAATCTTTTCATATATGCTGAGGTAATTTGTCGTTGTTATATAACACATCTCTTGTGAGATCTTACACTAAGGAAATCGCTATGTTCGCGAAACATCTTCATATCACAGCGGTGTGATGATGTAGCAGAGAAACTAATAATAATGATAATAATAATAATGATAATAATGATAATAATGATAATAACAATAGTAATAATGATAATGATAATAATTATGATAAACTGAATATTAATGATGGTGATTGCTTCTATTCAGGGTTTAAACCCTTTCATATTGCCGCTCCGATTATTCATTTCTCCTTATGAACCATCACTCACTCCTTTTCGATCAAATAGATTAAAAGCCGCATGAATTTTTCAAAGATTTTTCTGGACGGCTTAAAAATGATTTTGATAGGAGTTCAGACTCGAATAATCCTGAAATTTACTTTATTAAGAATTAAAGGAACGCGTTAGAAAAAGTCAGTTTTTTATCAGAACGATAACCAAATTCTTCTTTCTTTTTTCACTGAAAAATTATCAACACAACGGTTTTTTTTTTTTATATTTTTGTTAGAAATCTACTTTGTCAATGATTTAAATTAAAAATGCTTAACATACGTGACTAGTATTTACACTTTGCATTCACATCGTGTCTGCTCAAGTGTGCTGCCGGGCGCCACAGTGGCAGCTACGATTAAAGACAATGAAACATCACTGTTAGTAGAGTTTGAACTGGAAGTAATTTGTTTGCTATACTTTTAAAACAAAATCGAAAGAAGTATCGTTTGAGACATTTAGTGGCAATTCATCCATAGTTAGTACGTGCCGCATCTAGTATCAGTAAGTCTCATATCTTTATACATAATTTATACGTTTAAGTGCAAATATCCGCGGTTGTTATGACTGTCCCTGAATTGTGAGAAGAATCTTGGCAGTGAAAAACACGTGTAAGGTTCATTGCAGTCAAATGCATGATTCTTACTTCGACTGATAATAGGAATGAAGCACGAGTCTATGGTCTTTACCAAGAATAAATTTTTGTTTGACTAAAAGCAACTGAAAACACAACGATTGACCTCTGTGACAAAACACACCGGCGTTGGCGAACGGATTTTTGTCTCGACTGATTTTAAAAGAAAACATCATAAAATCGAGAATACATCATTTTCCGCCATGTTCTTACAACAGACGAAGGTACGAACTTCAGTAAGCATGTTGATTCGAGTTATTACGACTACTAAATCGATAAATGAATTTTGTTTTTTGAGGCCTTACGTGTTCTTGTATTGACATAGCTCGGAAATAAACAGAATAATGTCGGAAACACTCTCTTTCTAATTCTTGTATTGATACAGTCAGTTTGTAAACAAATAAAAAATGATTCCTTTTTTACGATTATTGTAGATATATCTCTGCTGCTTTACGTTTTGGGCAAAAAGTTTACCGGCAAGTTTAAAATCAAGTTTGCAATATGTTTTTCCGTTCTGTCACGACTCTCCCGCATCTAGCTTTTTGTGCATGCGCGTTAGTTTCCAGACTGAAACAAATGAGTAAAACAGGAAAATTTTCTTTTAATCCGCTACACCATTGGAAAGCGCTCTGTTGTTGGCCAGGTTGGCGCCATTAGTGTGATCATAACAAGGGCGACACATCTGCGACAAAGTGTTGATACCGCGCTGATGTAGTGTTGACCGCCAAAAAATCCAAGTTGTTACCACAGCAAGGCTAACCACAAGAGTTTGAATAACTGCGTTAAAAAGCAGTTGTATCCTCCAATTGAATGATCTAACACTGAACATAACGACAATCAATATTTTGTGCTGTTGTTTGGAGACTCGATTTTCAAGGTTAGTTTTCAATACTAAAAAAGCAAAATCTTTTCTTGAGCCTACTGGCCCACTATATAGGTCGGCACTTATCTCGGTTTCCGTAGTGTTAAGCGGATGAGAGTCTGACTCCCCCTGGACAGGACACTAATCTATCGCAGGTTAGCTCCCAGCAGAACTGGTACTCATTTATA